>BGNK01002777.1:78085-91803 GCA_003297005.1 Symbiodinium sp. clade A Y106
TGCCGGGAAACAACGGGCGCACCAGGCTGCGGCCGCCGGCTTCTCAGACACCCTGAAGAAGCGCCGGATGCCGTACGGCCACGCGCCGCACCTAGACCGCCAGAGGAACGGCTCAGTGCTGGCCTCCGCCGGGTCGGGGCGGTGCACCTTCGTCCCCTTCTCATTGTAGATGAGGTCCTCCCGCGCCGTCGGGTCGTCGCCCACCCCGGGCCCCTGACCCCGCGGCGGGGCCTCGACCAGTTGCACCGCCGGAGAGTAATCCACCTGCTCCCCAGGCGTGGCCGGCACCGCCTTCGGCCGCGGCCGTTCCTGAGCTGGCTCGCTGGGCGCCACGCCGCCCGCGGTCGCTCGCCTGGCCTCGTCGGGGGCCGCCGCGCCAGCGCCGCCGCCCGACAGGACCCTGCCGGGGATCTCCGGGGCCACCGCCAACGGCGCTGCCTGGACGTATCGCTCCACCGCCGTCGAGGACCAACGACCCAGCAGCTGGATGATCGCCGTCGGCACTCCTTTGGATGCCAGCCACGCCGCCCCGGCTACCCTCGCCGCGTGGCCGGCGAACAGCTGCACGAGGTGGCCCTCGTGATCCACCGTCGTGAGGGTCACCCCCGCCGCCAGCAGCACCCGCCGGAAGAGCATGACGGTCTCGCCCTTCGCCCAGGTGGCGCCCGCCGCGTCTGGGAACAGCGGCCCGCCGCGGCGCCAAAAGCCCGCCACCTTGAGCCGGGAAACGTGTCGCATGGCCGCGTGCGCCGGGCACATGGGCCGGGACCGGACGCCGCNGGCGCCAAAAGCCCGCCACCTTGAGCCGGGAAACGTGTCGCATGGCCGCGTGCGCCGGGCACATGGGCCGGGACCGGACGCCGCAAGCGCAGCGAAGCTGCCTCGCCGTGAGCTCCCTCCCGCCACCCTGCGCCGTCTTGTGCAGGGGGATCCTGAGGAGGACCCATGCCTCGCCGGCCTCGATGTCCTCCGTGCGGGCCGCCGCAAACTCAATCTCTCTGAGCATGAACCACACCGCCAGGAGGAGGGCATCCGCCGCGTGGGCCACCAGGAACGGGTTCCAAGGCTCAGCGGCGGACGCCGGCGAGGTGTCCAGCAGCGGCTCCAGCCGCATCGCCGGGAAGATGGCCTTAAGCTTGGAGCCCGCCAGGCCCCGGACGACCGCCTTGGCATAGCGCCGGAGGGCCCGACGGAGGAGCGGGTCCACTGACTCACCGCGGAAGTGCTCCTGGTAAGTCACCGCCGCGTCGAAATAGTTCTGCGCCGAGCGATACCTGCCCCTCCGCAGGCTCGCCGCGACCTTCCTCACCGAGTCCAGGGAGATCGGCCACGCCGGCAAGGCCCAGGCCGCCGTAAGATCCACCCATGTCCGGACCCTGGANCGATACCTGCCCCTCCGCAGGCTCGCCGCGACCTTCCTCACCGAGTCCAGGGAGATCGGCCACGCCGGCAAGGCCCAGGCCGCCGTAAGATCCACCCATGTCCGGACCCTGGACCGAAAAGGGCCCTCCGAAGACCGAGCCAAGATTGCGCCGTCCAGGTCCGCCAGAGACTCGACCTGGTTCTCCGGCAAGGCCGCCTGCAGGGCTGTCCTCTTGCAGGCCCGCCGGCCATCGCGGCGCACCGGGATGTCACCGCGAGCCGGCCGCTCCTGGCGCTCCTCCTCGGCCGCCTGCTCCGCCGGCGCCCCGCCCGGCCCGCCGGGAGACTGAGCCAACTGGCTCACCGCCGGCCTGGGCAATAGGTCCCGACCCGGACCCGCCGGAGCTGGGCGCCAGGCCACTAACCTGAGGAGCACTTCCTCAGGCACGCCGGCGAGCAGCAGCACGCCAGTGTCCGCCAGGGCACCCCGGTCAGCTGTCCGACAATACACTTATGAGCTTGATGCTGCCAACACAGCTCTACAACCGCGTGAAAGAATGTATCAGGAAGAAGGAGCGCACGATGCAGCCGAACCCGAAGCAGGCAAAATACAAGCAAATGCAAAGCTTGACAGGAGAATTGGAGAAAAGCCAACGGAACACGTGGAAAACGAGCGGAAAGGGGGGAACAACTTGTGCCTCTTTCAGACGTGGAGCACAAGACATTGACTGTGATCAGCGACACAAACATCACGGTCCAATTGACGCAGTTCCTTCACTCTGCGGCGAGATGGGAACCATTGCGTCTCGACAACATCGCCGCAAAGCTGTGGATCCGCACTTGTCTGCATTGTACAGGTTGACACCCTTCTCGCAAGGGTTGTACAAGTAGAAGGAAACCTGCCGAGCCTGCCAGCATCGATTGTCTCCAGGTTGTCTGATTTGAAGCGAAACTTAACTTATCCTGCTCTGCAAGACGCACCTCCAGATTTGCTCGTGCATACATCAGAAAATCCTGGCATTGAACGCATGGCTGAAGGAAGCACTTGCACCAATTAACAGGCAGTCTTCACCCCGTCATCCGAGAACAGCCGGTACTGAAGCTTGTCCTCAACTCTGTCACACAAACAGGGCAAGTAAATCAGCATGAGCGATTGGCCGACTGCGACATACTGCGATTTTCACAACACTGCTCTTCACATTCGAAGGTGCAACGTGCATGGCTCTTGCCACGAAAACTGCTGTACAGCGCTTTTTCACGCCGAAGGTAATGAAGCCCGTAGATGGCAACTTGTGCTGCTTTTGCTGTCAGCCTCAGGTCCACAGGCATGGTCCTACCTGACAATCATCGCGGCTCTTCATGTCGACATGTGCTTTGGAAGAGATTCCAAAACACATTATTTGCAATCAAAGATGCGCCAGAACACGCATCAAGGCTCCTCTTTGGGAGCCTGATACGATCAAGGGGACAGGAGACCAGGAGACCCAACACTGGCCATCACGAGACGAGGCCCAGGCAGGCGTCCAGCTTTGCAAATCGTCGATGATAATTTCGGAATCTGTTGCGAGACCTTGACAAGCACACAGCCTTTGCAACACCTGTTTCGGAGAATGGCCTGGGAAGCTGGCGTGGGCTTGGCTCCGGATGATCCGGCTTCTCGTCCGGCTCCTCTGGCCTGGGGCTCGCGGCAGCTCCACAGACACAGACACTACTTACTGCTGGTCTTTGGCATCGGACACTGGATGATCGGTGACGGTGAGATGTCCGCTTTGGACTCTGTCCGAAGACTGGCCTTGCAAGGGGTGAACGCTGCGTAAACAACAACTGAAAAGCCCAAAACCCTTTCCGAGACTCGAGCGGACGAAGTGCTTCAAATTCCGACCCTGTCCGGAGGATCGCTTTCTTCTTTTCACGTGGCTTTGCAAAGTCTTTACCTGTGGACAGCAGGCCCAGGAGCTGCGAACTCAAAACTCAGTCAACAAAGTCTCTGTCTTTTGCGAGGGAGGTTGGTCTATGGACAGGAACTCTGACGCTGACTGTAGCATCTCCTGAGGGTAAGTGTAGTTGCGGAGAACTTGAACAGCCTAAGTACTGATGTCTGCGAGAGCTTGCTGCTACAGGCGGAGTCTCAAAGCACTTCTGAGTTCCAGGTCAAGGTCAAAACCCACAAGCCCCCGGATTCTGACAATTGCAGGCAGGGGAAGGCAAAATGTTGGATTGAGACGGACGCACATCCAATCTGGAAAGATACACAGACACAGCACATCGCACCACGACCTTGAACAGCACGATCACGAAGCTGGCCATCTTGGTACGCCAGAATAGCTCAGACAGGCCATGCACGTGTCTCTTGGCGAATCACTGCGTTAACCCCTTTCAGGAAGTTCCGCGAGGCTACACGGTCGTCGCACAAATACTCAACTCGCTTCCAGAGCAGGAGAGGAACTCTGGCACAGCTGCCCTGCTGACTGCGGTCGGGCTACCGCCAACTTGGTCATCCACTCCGCCCGTCTTTCTTCCCTGAGCTGCGTGCATGCCACAGTGTAATTTTGCGAAGGCGAAAGATTAAGCTGCAACGGAGAGGCATGAGCATGGCCTCGTGTTGTCTTTGCATCTCCTTTTCCTTCTCCAGTCTTCGGAGCTCGTGGCGATCAAGCCACCATTGCATCCTCTCTTCTCTCCTCGAGTCCAGCTGCTCTCGGCGCTGCTCTGCCGCCTGCCGCTTTAGGCGCTGGCGCTGTAGCCCATTGCCGCGGGCTCCGTCGGTCCCCCAGGTTCGGGCGCGAAGGTGGTTGATTCGACAGAAGTCCCTGCTGCTGGGGCTCTTCTGCCTGAGGTGCTCTTTGGCTTCCTTCAACCTTTCCTCAAACTTACTCCGACTTTTCTCATCGCTTCGAATCACGGCAAGCTTCTGCTCGACCCGTTTGCATGCGGTTTGCAAGCTCGCCACCCCGTGGTTCCCATTGTCCATCAGCCTTTTCTGAAAAACGCGAAGACGGAAACTGGCCTTTTGCGGCTCGTCAGCTTGGATGCAAAGGTACAGCGCTGTTCTGACAATTCCGCTGGAGCGGTTGCCGTTGCCTCCGATGTCGGGGTCGTGACGGTAACAGAGCTCACCGCCCTCTTCTTCGAGCTCCGAGCTAGCTGACGGCCTCTGGTCAATGTCTGAGCCATAAAGGTGCACATCACCCGAGATCCGGGTCAAGTTCACTAGCACCTCCACTCTCCGGCATGGCAGAGGGATCACCACAAAGAGCTTCTTTCCTGCCTCCAAAGACTCCTCAAGGACGGTCCCGTTCGGACGAACTGTCAGAGGAGGGAGTGTCGCTTCCTCCGTCCCTGCCAAGGCCGCTTCGATGTCGGAGACCAGCTCAACGAACTTTGCATTGAGCTGCTTCAAAGGCTCACTCTCAAGATCTGTGCCGATCGTCTGCCTGTCCTCCGCAAGGTAGATGTGAAAGCCCATAAACTCATTCAACTTGTCATTCGCTTTGTGGACCAGCTCCTCAGCCAGCTGACAACGCGGACGCCGGCCACTGAGGCGCTCCAAGTCTTTGATGAGATCCGCACTGGAATTTTCCAAGCGCAGTGGCCGAGCTACCGGCTGACTTTCCAGGTTGTAGCCCTCACGATGGCTCTGCCGAGAAACGTCCCCCCGGGCGGTATTCGGCCGAGATGACCATGCTGAAGACGGCTGATGTTCGGTAGCCCGAGTTGGGGCTCGGGCAATGCTCAGTGAAGAGTACGGTCTTGGGTGCTCCTCCTTTGTGGTCTGTCTGAGCAATCCGTGCAGTGCCATGGGCAAAAGGCCACCACGGCAGAATGGGGGATGTTGGTAATGGTATGCTTGCTGGGGCTCTTCGATTGGCAACATCGCTGAACTGCGACTATGGCCGGAGGAACGCAACTTGGGCGCTGATGAAGCGTGGCATGAAGAGTCATGCAGAAGCCGCACTACAGGTAGGGACGCGGAAAAAGCCAGCATGCACTCGGCAATGATGAAACAGCTCAACTAGAAGCAGACCGACAGAATACAGTATCTTTTCGCTGAGCAGTTCTCTCTCCCCTGACTTGCAAGATCTTGGCACTGACTTAGACACGACAGCAGTCGGAAGAACATGGCGCCTCGAGTATATAGCATGTCTCCGAAAAACCACAAGAACAATGCAAGTCGTGGAGAGGATCCTAGCATCAGCTTCTGTTGCACTACTAAGTCACTACTAGATTCGTGAAGTCAGCTCGGGCGTCACATCCATGATTGCGCTGTGCTGAATCACAATACCCCGAGCCGACCACAGACACACAAGCAAAGTGCCGACGTCTTTTTCCATTCAAAGCTCGCTAGACTTGGTACCTCAGCGGACAAGTCAGAGCGAGGCAAGGCGGCAAGACGTCCCGGACGGTGTCTGAGGCGAGCACGGCGTGTATCTCGAAAACCCACCAGCTTGGGAGAAACCCGGCACAGCTGGTGAGCCGAGGGCTTGTGCCTCACTGCCACACGGATTCATGAAAGACTTCCTCTGCCCTGACATGAGCACCATATCAACATCCGTCGGGCCAGGTTGTAAGTCACGCTGACACTTGAGCAACTTACATGTCTGCGCTCAACGACCTGAAACCTGGTTCCGAGTGGCTGGGAGATCGACCGCCGCAACCCCACGGCACAATCTCCAAAAGCAAGTGTAACCAATAGAAAAGCTTCAAGCTGCACACTTGGAGATGCGTTGCTCCGAGTCCTCACCTGTTTCTGATTATTTGGCCGATATATGTCAAGTGCCAGGAACGACATATGTGACATTGCTCATGACACATTCATTGATCTTCTGGTCGTGGGTAGCATGCTGCTTCGTTACACTAAATGAGATGGCAGGTTGACAGAAGGGTTTTTTCGTCCGGCTGTGCCCGCAAGGGACACTGGAAATCTGCAATCCTCTCCCAAAGCTCCGGTGCTCAGCAGACCCGACATACATCCGAACTCGCGGGACCCAAGAACAAACAAATGCACGGTGAGCAAACCCAAAGATAAACAAGTCACGACATAATATGCTATCACATTGTGCCATTGTAGGTGGCTGACAGCTGCTGACATGTGATCCCCGAAGGGAAAAGCGGTAAGACTTGTTACAACCCTAGAGCTGTTCGCTGTGAGGTCACGGCTGCCTTTCCACTGCTTTGAGACCTGGGCAGGTACCAAGAAACGATGTCTATCGGCGAACTGTTCTTGAACTTCAATATGTAAATGCTTCCAGCATGCTGGAAGTACGTCACTGTAACCGGAGCAGTCATAGATCCGATCCTGCAAACATGCCATTGCCGGCATTTCAGTAATGTTTCAGTCGTTGCCCGACGGTCCTCGGCTCGTACTTTTGGTGAAGTGCCTTGACTGTGAATCAGGGACAGACACAGCGGCAGGGCTGCCATGGGCTGGGACCCGGCCTTCAAGGCAATCTCGGCTTCGGCAGGTGTGGCCTTGGACGCTCGGCCCAGGCGGCTCAGGAAGGCGGCCCAGGCTGGAGCTCCAGGCCCCGAAACGCAGCTGGGTTTAGGGCCATTTCCACAAAGGCACACGCGCTGCCGAACTTCGACTTCCCGGTCATGACCTGGGATAAGTGACTGAGCTCACCACGGACCAGGAGTCTGTGCTAAGTTCGGAGCATGCACATTCACGACCCTGCCCCATTCTCCGAAGACTTGGCTCAACCTGGGTCACAGCTGGGCTCCTACGGCAGCTACGGTACTTGCACCACCCTGAGCCTTGAGAGCCTTGAGACGAGGACGGGGCCTTTCTCGTGGAATCTCGGAGTGGAGATTGCCGACGAAAAGTTTACCTCAGTGAAGCAGAGGTGCTCTCTGCATCTTGGACAAGCCAGCCTCTGTAACCTTGCTCCGTTGCCTGCGCCTGAGACTTGCATCCCTCGATTCTAGGCACCCCAAACAGATGGCCACACCAGTGGCAATGAATTCATTCCGCTCGGTCAACAAACATTCGGGGGTCGAGACGGACTTGCAACTCAAACTCTAAGGTATAGCTCTTCTCGCCGGCTAAGGCCCGTCATGACCAGTGAGTTTGCAACATGCCGACACCGGGAAAGATCTTGGCATCATCCCTCGCCGTGCAGTTGATGCGCATGGTCGGGAAGCTACTTCTCACTGCTGTCATCCAACTTGGAACTCGGCATCGAGTCTTCTCTGCGACATAAGAGGCCGTGGCAGTTGCTGCCTAACCAAGTACGACTGAACTGACAGTAGCATTGCAAGAGACAGCAAAGCTGGCAGTACGTTTCAGTAAGACGGAAGCTGCAGGCAAGCTTGAGGAGAAATTGCTCCCGGCCTTTCCAGCTGGTCCAGGGTGTAGTGACTGCGAAACGGTGCACTCGAGATGCCTTGTCCACGCTAGCAATCACCGCGACCTTTGCACTGGGCGAGCTAAGGAGAGGGAGCTGTGCCCGAGGGTTTATCGCACAGAAAACAGGCGAAAGAAGTAGCCCAGCTTTGAGCTCGTGACTTGCTCATCTTGTGGTGCAGGCAAGCCTGACCTCGGGAGCAAAGCAATCCTTCTTCCAACAACTCCACGAACCTCCGAGGCCGTGGCTGCACTGGGTCCGGAAGCGCTCCAGGCCGAGCAAGCATGACCTCGGTACGCCATCGCCCTAGTGTGCGGTTTCGAATAGACATGGGAGCTCGGGCTCTCATGTCTCCAGTGACTCGTGGGCACGTGCAGATGCGCAAGAAGCCCTGCCGCCATCTGAAGCTTTGTTTGCGTTTGTGGAAGGCCATGGCCTGCCGAATCGCAAGACATCGCCATCGCCATCTCCTTCTTTCCGTCGTTGTCTCGCGTTCCCCAAAAGCCCTTGCCTCAAACCTTCCTGCAGCTCCGGAGTCGCTGCAAAAGCTGGGCCGCCAGCAGCCAGTGGCTCTGGTGATGAACTGCCTGGCTTGCGGCTTGCAACACTTGCAGGCTGCAATCTGAAGTCAGACAACCCTCAACAAAGGCGTGCCAAGCCACGTGGACGATACACACCATTCAATGCTTTCACCGCCGTCCCGGCAGCTTCTGCCTGTGCCCGCAAGCAGCAGCGGGACAAACAGTGCATGCCGCGCCGACGCCACTCAAAAGCATCTGCCCACCTTACTGTACGTGATGAAGGCACAAGCCTGAAAAGCAAAGAGAGACTCGAACAGCAGAGCACGGCAAGCGCTCAAAACTCGCCACAGCACCTGCCACTCCACCTTCTGGCCTGGGCTCGGACAGCAATGATGATTTCCACAACTCACAGACTCACAGACTCTGTCTTGTCATTCGGGCACACTTTGCCAAGCTGCGGCTGGAAAGCGGTGTCTCCACTGATGCCAAGTTCCCGTTCGGACCTGATGATGAAGTACACTTTAGTGTGCAGCTCCGCGAGAACTGCGAGAAATATCAAAGCCATGCAAAGGCCCATGCACAGCGTTGGCGTCCCTGGCCACATTATCACCTTTCAGGTAGCTGCATACAATCTTGTTGCCGGATCTTTCCAGCTCGGAAGACACAGGTAAGCTGCAGACATCAGCGGCTTGCACGACTCCGTACTTGCTGAAGATGTATTTCACCTGTCAAAAAGCAAGGTAACGGAAACATCTTGTGAGAACGATGGGCTATCCGCACCTCTTTCTCTTTGATATCAGAAGGCAAGTTCTTGACCTTAGGACATTGAAACTCATCCACAGAACACTCCAGGAACCGCGATTTCATGCAAAGTAGTCTGTCGGAGCTTGAGCTCTAGAGGTACACCCCACATGGGAAGGTCGCGGCGAATATTTTGGTATCTGCTGTCATGGTCACGGAGAATCTAAACTTCCCTATCCGACTGCTTGTGATTCAGTCCATGAGGTTATGAGGTCTGCATGAGATTACAGCACCTAGCCGGACCGAGCTTGCCTTATCTGTAGAAAGACATGAGAGACCCAGGTCACTACAAGCTTCGATTGGTCTCATTGAGCCCAGCTCGCACAGGCTTGAGAATCGCAAGGCAGCAGGGCACAGGCGAGTCTGGGATCAAAGAACAGTCCGGATGGACCAACACGATTCAACGTAGTATTCGACTCCTCGGATCGGATGACGTGGAATTTCCAGAGCTTGCTAGCTCTTCGGAGGGGATGCATGAACCTCAGTCACGAGTGCAGGAAACTGTGTTGCGGTCCGGGGAAGCCAGTCTGAGACTTCGACTCCGTGACAATCTCCCGCGCCAAGCCCTGACAAGGCAAGCCACAAGCATCATCACGCTAACGGTCCCAACACATTCCGGGTCCCCTTCCAAAGGGTAACATGTAGGATCTGCATTTTCCAGGCTGTCAGCGATATCGAAAGCTCGTTCACGCTCCCACTTGTCTTCATCCTCCACCTGGCACACTGGGTCATAAGCATGTCAGCACATGCAGGACGACCCGCCTTTCCATCTGGAAGTTTGGATGCTGAAGATGCAGAGCTTCCTTCCAAAACGTGCAAGATCGCTGGAGCTTCCATCCACGCCGACAGACACAAGCAACGAGGGCTGTCAAAGCACCATCAGAAATATCAGAAATTCTGCTGCAGAGAGACCCACCCAGGAGGAAATCCAAGACGTCAACGGATTGGCCTGGAGGCTGCAGGAAGCGAGAGATTTAGCGCTTTCGCCAAGACTGTGCAGGAGCTCGAGCCTCTTGTCCAGTCATGCTGCACGTTTCAGCAAGCGGCTCCTAACCCTTTAAGGGTGTAGTCAACCTCTGCTCGAGGTTCAATTGAGCCGTATTGTTCATGCATGCCAGAATTCCGTGAACAAGCACCTCAATGCTCAGCAAGCAAGGCATGTGTGCATTGAGAGCCCTCCGATTATCTCGAATTTTCTCCGTTCTGGCAGGGATGAGACGCTGAGGCGTGGTTGGGGATCATCTGGCTTCGATAGCCTTGACGTCGGCTGGCTGTTTCCCATAGCGCAGCCTGAAATTTCTCAGACTCGGCAGGAACAAACCCAGGAAAGTCTGTCCCGCAACACGAAAAGAAATCAATGAGCGACATTGATTCAAGCGGCAATTGCGCAAATTCGCCCTCTTCTATGATCAGAGCTTGCTCGTGCACCTGCAATGCTGTGCACATTCGGCCGGCGGCGAGCGCGCCAGAATCTGCGCCTTTCGCACAAGCTGAACTTCGAACAAAATGAAGACCTCAACAGTCACACGGCACAAGCTTAAGAAGCCTCAAGCTGCAAACGAACAGCAGAAGGCTGGGTTGTGGGCGATTGCCCAAAATGCATAGGTAGCATTGATGAAGCTGCAAACAAAGATACGCCCTGCAAGCTGCGGTAGTTGTTGTGCTGCTCCCTACTTGCACATTGCCAACCCGCCATTCGCAACTGAATCCAACCTGCTTGCAGGACGTACGGATCTGCCAAGGCCTTCGGACTTTAGCATAAAATCTGTCGGCTTCAGCTCTAGGTGCCGCAATCACCTAGCTAAGCCCATGACGGAGCACATGTTGCTGCCCATCGGCAGCCTTTGTGCAAGCCATGGCAGTTGTAGGTTTGCTGCATGTCGATCCCCCAATGCACCAAAGCCGCATGAGAGCGATGAATGCGTCAAAGATCACGCATCCGACCTGAGCAGCAACACAACACGAAGCTTCCTCCTGGTTCTTTGCTACGAAACATGGTCCCATCCTGCTGCCAGCGACTATGCCACGTTTGAGGCGTGAGCGAGATAATATGTGAAGAATCTAACCTCGTTTCAAGCAGTGCAGTTCCTGAGCTACAGGAGGCGTTGGCAACCAAACGAGAAAGTAAGACATCCACATAAAAGCCGACATGTCTGTGCATGCCAACGTTGGCCATGATGAGTGTGGGAACCTCATCGAAACGAGGAGCTGAGTCCCACTTGCAGCATCAAGATGCAACAGATGAGGCCACAACACCGGCCAAGGCCAGGCATGTTGCAAGCACCTTGCGACAGCTTTGCCCATGTAGGTTGCTCGCTTGCTGCTGGCCCGAACAGGTTCTGCACGCCTGCAAATGAGCACCCAGAGGTGTCCCGGCCACAATCCTCAGCCGGTAACTTCACAGCCCGTGGTTTCCACAAACGACTGTCGGGTCAGAATGCTGCGCTGAGGCTTGGTCAAATCTTGGTTGGCATCTACTGCACACAGGCATCCTACAGCACGAAGCAGCCTGAAGCACGTGGACACAGCTCGAACTCTTGCCCAGGTCTATTCAAGAAACTAGGATCCCAACGTCAAAACGCTGGCCAAACACCTCCAAGGGGTTGGATTCTCCCAAAATCCGACAACTATACATGTCACGCCGGTCGATTACGCCACACAGCAACTTGAAACATCCGCCGAGCTGCAAGCAAGCATCAGCACTCAGACCTCACAAGACCGATGAGTTGAATGTCTCGAGCATGCAGACTGAACTTCAGGCAGTGACAGTCCAACATGACGTCTCTGCAAAGGCTACGTTTGGCGGACTGGCCAGCTCATTGTTGCTAGAGCCACACTTTGATGCACAAACGTGCCGAAAAACACAACACTTCTCACACGACCTGTTCCTAGTCTGCCTCGCACACATCTCGTGCACTACAATGGACGGCAGCTCCGAGTCTCCAAGCCGGATGAGATCTAGTCTAATGTCATCTTGAGGTTTACTGTCTTCCCGTTTTTAAGCTCTCCGAGATGGAGCAAGTTCGTGCAAGATCGCCCTGGCGAGCTGCAAAGGCGAGACATGTCCCGGGTCGAGATTTAATCCAACTCGGAGACAGGGGGTGAACGTGCCTGCTGTTCCCCACTTGCAGTCCTACAGCTCAGGAGCGCAACGCCATCGGACGCGCGCAAGCTGATGCATGGAGACGCGATACTGGACGAAGGTTTCGCCGACGCAGGTGGTTGATGGCTCAAGCCATAGAGGCTGAGTATGAAGCCGCAACCCGAGAGAGGAATCCTGCAGGATCCTCTTCGTCGTCAGACCAAAACTTCCAATTTTGTCTCTAAGATCTACTGTCAGGGAGAAAGAGTCAATGGATCCCCTTGGAACCATTATGCACGCCCTATCCACAATGAAGGGCGAGACTCAGCGTCTCTAAGACCGAACCGCTTCACAGGACGCTCGAGCTCTTCTACCTCCGAGGTGCTCGAGGAACCACTGGGTCCTCTCAGCCCAAGCAAGGCCCCAAGAGAAGATGGAACAACCAACCTATGGTGTTTCCCCGCAACATTGCAGGTGCCGGGTCAACCTCTGGTGGTGATCTTGTTAGAATAGGACAACCCACCCCCAGTTAATATGTGACTCGCATGTGGGGTGCCCTCCTCTGCCAGAGTACAGCCTGGCGGATAAGCGCCTCAAAGCTTGGGCTTGAATTTCTCTTGGGTGATTCTAAGACCAAATCTTTCGCCGGTTTAGGTTCAACTCCAACACTTGGGAACACAAAGGACACTACCATAGGAGGAGTGCTTGAGAGTCACGAGATCGTACACGGCAATCTCACTGATTTTTGCTCCGCGTCCAGACGAAGGGTAACTAAAAGACACCATCCCTCGAAATCGTCTTGCAATCCCTGATCATAACTGTGGAAGGATATTGTCGCCTAAAAAAATAAAGGTGCATTGGAACACCAGCTACCGCCTATTGAGAGGTTGTTGGGCTATTCTAATGCTTGTGTGAAAAGCGGAGCCAAAAGCGGGTGCGGATTTCGGACCCATTTGTGGGATGGCACACTTTCCACAGGCCCCAAAACTTTCCACAGGCCCCAAAAACGGTCCCATTTCCGGGTTCGAATTTTGGGAGGCGGGGTACCGCCACGACTCGGCCTCGGAAAGGAACTCTTTCACAGCTATCACTGGCTGTGATGGAGGAGAAGCGGAGTCGTCTTCCATCTTCCAGTCTCTGACTGCACCACTGCGAAGAAAAAAGTCGACAACGCTTGTCAGAGTGCCTATCTTAGCAGGATGTGGGTGCGTCCAAGAGTGGCAAGAAGCAATGCTTTGATTGAGACATGTTTTCAGACAGAAGTGCTGACACCGTTTGGGACCTGGACCACAATGACCTGGACCACAATGTGAGGTCATCATGTGTCTCCAAGGAGTAGCTGGTTGCTGCTGGAGGCCCTGGCAGTCACGAGGCTCGAACTTGAACTCAACTCTGGCGTGGAGGCATCGGTGGCGCTGGAAGAGGTGGCTCAAAGCTTCTGTGGGCCAGCATGGAAAGGCCTTTTCGATGGCCTGAGGGGCTGTGCACAGGACAGGTTCAGTCAGACGCCGCTTGCCAACATCGAAGCCATTCCAGAGCATACTCCGCGGGGGGTGGGTTGGGGGTTCGGGTTGAACATTGTTACAACCTCGGAGCTCGCCGGGGGGG
>BGNK01002778.1:0-79937 GCA_003297005.1 Symbiodinium sp. clade A Y106
AGCTGTAGCCGCCTCGCTCTGGGCGGGCTCGTTTGTGTGCGCTGGCGGGGGAGGTGCTTGAGGCGGAAATTCCGTGGGGAGCTTCTGGCGCTCCCAGCAAGAGCACAGGGATGTCTGCACACCGCCCATGGCTCTGCACAAGCCCGATACGACCGCGAAAGACACCGCCTGGATTTGTGAATTTTACATGCAAGGCGATGTGCGCTAACAGTTTTGCTGCCGTGGCATGCTGGTTACTGGTTTCACAACCGCCCTGCTGCACCTGATTATCGCGTACACCCCGAGATTCACAATGTTATGTTAGCGAAACAGTTGAAATCAAAGCTGTGCAAAGCAAACCCAAAACTGCGGCTAAGCGCACACAGCCATCATCCTCCGCATTTCAGACTTTACCTTGCTGACAGCCCATCATAAATCATAAGCCATGTCATGGGGGCCCCACATCTGCAGAGTTTACATCCTGAGCCTGGGCCTGACTCTGCCTGGAGCCTGGGCTCTGGAGCCTGGGCTCTGGCATGCTGCAGGAATCTACAGGACAGCTGCTCCCCAATGCTGCTGTTTTCTTTCCGTCCTTTCGAACGATGGTGGAGAAGTCCCCAGGCACGCCGAAGCTCAGCGGATATCGGTTGTCCTGAAGCTCGGCCCTCATGACTCTCAGCACCATCCTCGACCATGCTGACGTCACGCGAAGATCTCAGCAGGCCTCGTAATCTTGTCCAGCAGCTGCAAGTAGGAGGCGAATGGTCCTAGGTTTCGGTGCCAGAAGGAAAGGCTGAAGGATGCCGAAGGCGACGAGATCCGAGGCAGCCACTCAGCCGCACCGCGGACATCGAAGTATCGAAGTGAGTAGCCTTGGGCGGGGACCGGGCCCGACAGCGGATAGATGATCAGGGTATCCCGCAGTCATGCTTCTGACGCGATGCTTCCTGAGCCATCAGGCTGTCAGCGTACCGCGCCACTTGCACCTTCTGATTGCAAAGCATTCTGCTCCTTGCACCTTCCGATTCGCTTACTTCTCAAGGCTTACGGTTTGCCGTGATGCTTGCCTGTCTGGCAACAGAGCTGCCGCCCACGAAGACCGTCTTGACAAGCTGCGAAGTCTAGCGAAAGAATGTGGGCCATATCAAGATGCAGGAGATTCTCAACAACAAGCAGGGTACGGAATGCCCCTGAATCGTCGATACATTCGATACCCATGCAAGAACAAGCAGAAGCAGGATACGGCAGGCTGGCCTGCCACGAAAGCAGGAAAGTTGCCGTCGCAAGCAAAGGCCTTCCCAAACATGGACGGCTGCTCCGTTGCAGGGGAAGCCGGTCGGTGCGCTGAGAATCTGTATGTACCCCTGCCTGCGAGTTGGCCGCAGGAAGGCCATGAGAGCTGCACTAAGGCTGGACGAGCACGGGCCTGCACAAAACGGAGCCACACGGCTTCGGAGGGACGAGCGGGGCACTGCCGGCGGATCACGCTGAGGAGCTGCTAGCAGGCATTGTGACAGAGCTGCTGGACTGCCGTTGCCCCCTTGTCTGCTGTTGACTTTATGCTTGGCGCGAGCTGAAAACAAATAGAGCCAAAAGTGGTCAGCAAAACACTGAGCAAGCAGACCGCTCTCATCGAATTAGCTGGAGGCAGACGTCTGCCTCCGACAACTGTGCCTGGAGGCCAGCCAGAGCTCGAGAAGCTGGGGCTACAGTGCCAAACAGTTGTCAGATTCTCACGACGATTGCCATCTTTGCAGCCGGTTTGGTGGCCACGGTACGGGCTGGCGCGATGGCTCAACTAAGCATACTTGGCTTCAAGACACCGTCATAACATTGTGTAACAAATGCTAGATGGTGGGCTCTGCTCTAGAAAAGTGGGAGTGCGCGCCAGCACCGCATGGAAAACAAGAGGGCCATCTGTGGAAGGCTGCAGGCATCATGCCGGAGACCTGGCACGTGGCATGAACTTCATGTACAGAGCTCACCGATGTGTAGAGTCAAATCTCGGCTGATAACAAGGGTGCCACCAGCCAGGAGTAAGCAGACGAGGAAAATCTACATCGACGAAAGCTGGATGCAAGACATGCCAGGCTGACAATGCAACAAACTTCATGCAGTCTTCCCCGATCCCAGTCCGACCAAGGACGTCACTCGCTCAGTAACCTCGAGACTCAAACAGATCCGAAAGCCGAAGCTGAAAGGACTCGGCCCTTCGCCTGGGCGGCGGAATCCATGGTCTTCGTTCGAAGGTAGCCCGCAGATCTGGCAGCGTGAGCGAAAACACGGCATGCTCCAGACACCTTCCCTTTGGAGATGGCTGGTGCGAAAGCACTTCTTGCGCCCCGCACTTGCTTTTCTAGCATGCATGCACGACATGACACAAGGCAACGACCTGGCCTCTTGATCTCTTCTCGGTACGTGAAGCCCACAAAGCCACATGCACCGCCTGGCACACAGCCATGCACGTCACAATCATCTAAGGTGGTAAAAGCCTCCTCCATCAAAACCCAAATCCGATGCAACCCTCCATCATCATAAACCTCTACAGAACCCTCTAAGACTCTACTGGTAGTGCCCGTACCTTAGAGTAAAACTTACAGCAGATCCGCCGGGCCCAAATTCTTCCAAGCAGCCGCCGAGTGCCCCGGCACCACCGCCCGTGGTCGCCCCGGCTGCCAAGCCGATCCCGGCACTGATGGGGATCGAGAGACCCAAGGTGAAGACCGCTGGCACCTAAGACTGCACGAAATCCACTGACTTCCCCAGATTCCAGATTGTTCAACCTCATTGGGCTAAAAACCAGGCCAGAATCCCAAATATGGGTTCCCGCATTGGAGTCCTGACAAGACATGGTGAGTCTCAACTTGTTTACAGCTAGCGCAAACAAACTTGCCGGAAATGCAACCGGAAGGACGCTAAAGTTTCTGGACTGCAACAAGCACTCTGACCGACTTTTTTCCGAAATTGGATCCACGTGCTCGGTCTTGTGGTCATGTTGAAGCCCTTGAGGGGTGTGTCTTTGCAGTTGCTTGCTTGGATTTCCAGTGGTGTTATTTTCAAGGGAGCTTCAAGGGGGGAAGGGAACTTGAAATGGAGACTTCGGCTTTTGCCCTTCGCCTCAAGAAGATCCATTCTTGGAAACAGAACGAAGCTCAAGGGTGGAAGCGAAAAAAAAATGCACTAGAAGCTTCGCTTCAAGAAGGTAAAAAATGTCTTGTTGATGTTTGAGGAACAGCGTTGCAATTGCTTTTCTCATTGACGCTTTCTGTGGGAAAGAGTGTCGATTTTGCAGACTGCAGGCCGTAGCGGGTTCGAAAGCAGTTTGCGAGCGCGCAGAGGGTTCAGAAGCTGTTGGGAGCGCGCTGTCAAGTGGAGTTAGAAAGCGAGCCAGCGCGCTCCGGAGCTGTTCAGCAGCGAGTTCGCGCGCTTGCGAACTGTTTGACAGGGTCCTCGCGCGCTCCAGAACTGTTAGACAGCGACATCCTGATTTTGCTACAAGTTCTAATTTCTAACTATACTCTAAGGGTTCTATAAGGGCTGCCAAGGTAACAGGGGTTCTATGCTTAACCTAGCCTTTGGAGTTGAGAGCCGGGCCAAGCCCACGGCTGCGCCGCAGGCAGCGCCGCAGGCCGCACCGGCCACGGTGCCCAGTGAGCCACCCAGCCTGGATCACAGCTTAGGCCTTTGGGGCAGGGTGTAGGGAAGGGTTTAGGCATGCTTAGGCTTACTACACTTTGGGGAAGATCGGGCTCCGTAGCAACCGCCCAGCAGCATCGTCGAAGCCGAGGTGAATCCGGCGCGCGAGGAGGTTGCAAGGGTCATGGCCTCGCCCACCTCCAGAACGGTCCGTCGAACTTTGGCATACTTTGGCATCGTCGGATGGTTACGATCTCATGGCTTGCTTTGGCTTGCTTTGGGAGCCTTGGAAGCGACAGAGGAATCGGCTTCATTGGACTCGTGGAGTCAAGGAAAGAAGTCACAGGGCGTCACAGGGCGGTAGCGGAGCTTGCGGCGTTCCATCCTTCCATGCCTTCTCGTGGGCTTTCGTTCTGGCCGACTCAATGGCCAGCTTGGCGCGAGAGGTGACACCTTCCACCAAGGCTGCCACGTCTGCTTGAGCTGGGCTGCCGTTCGCACATTATTGACCCGTCGCCTTTGACCGTCTCGCATCCGTCGGACAGGGACTTCCGTGCCGTCTCGCATCCCTCGGACAGGGATTTCCGAGCCTCCAGCAGCGAGCGCAGGCCAGGCGACAAAAGGTGAAGCTGTGAAGAGCAGAGTTCGAGCCTTCAGCTGCACGCGGACCACGCCGTCTTTGATCTGGACCTCACCGGATGGGATCACATGGGGAGCACATGGCTCATGGTCAACTTGAGCCTAGTCGCTCTGTACTTGTAGAGGCAGAAGCCGCCGGTGCCCCCGGCAACGCCACCCGCCGTGGTGCCCACGAGGAGGCCTCCGATTCGACGAAGGCGCTCCCAAAAAGAAAGCGGAGGGAGCACAGAGCACAGAGGAGCAGAAGCGCCTCGCCTGCAGCGGCGCCCAGCATGGCCCCTGCTGGAATTGAGAGACCAAACCTGCAGCTTAACGGTCTCTGGCTGTGGCTCTGTGGTGGAAAAAGAATCCATGCAAGCCAGGCAGCGTTGCCAGTGCAGGGGCGACCCCTACGGCGGAGCCGGCCACGATGCCAGTGGCTATGCCGAAAGCGCCTCCGGCAGCTCCCACAGTGATAGCCTGCACGCATAGGACTGGCTTGGAGAAGTTGTCTGTAGCAAACAGGCCGAAGATTTGCGGTGTTGTACGTTCGTCTTGCTACGAGTCTTGCTACACTGCTACCCTGCTCTGGTTCGAGCTTCTCCTTCCACCGAATAGATCACGACTACACTACACCAGGCCACTGCGTATCGAAAACTGCCTAGCTGCTCCTAAATTATCGGCAATATGGGTGATTGAACTGAGTTCCTCGTAGCGATGAAATCTTGTGATACTGTACGATCTTTCTGTCATCCTGCTAATGTCAAAGTAATCTCTTGCTCCAAGACTTGGGCCCGTTTCTTGTGCTGCTCTTGTATGCCTCAGCATCCGTACGCTGAGCGGGTGTGTGGGGCCGTATTGAACCAACCATCTTCTCAAATTACAACATAGTCAGGAGAGTACAACTAATGTCTGCAATGTCACTGTAATGCTACCGCATGCTGAGTTCTATGGCAAGATTTATGTACTGATCGAGTCTGTCATGTGTGTTGTAACTATACGAGTAGCACAAGGAGTAAGATGACGATACTCTGCTGAGATTGCGACCCCTGCTCCAGCCAAAACTCACTACCACATGATGCCAATGATGCTTGACAAGTGACATGTCCTCATTAGTAGGCTTTCACGGTCGATGAGGTGCCAAATACATGAAACATGACTCTTCTGCTGGTCGGGGCACCCCCGCTCCAGTCGAGATTGTCAGCATCTGGAACTGAGGTTCCTGGCTAGCCGAGACAATGCAGGCCGAACTGCTGTCGAGGGACACTCAACGTGATATTCAAAGGGGTGACCACTCACGCGTGGCAACATTCAATAATCTTTCACTTTGCTCCAAAGGAAGCTGGATATGACCTACTTGTGCATAGTCAGCAAGAATCGGCGTGTCCTTCACCATGGCAACTATCCTCGTTCTGACATCCTGGCCATGATTGAGCTTGGACTCAACTCGCCTTGCTCGCGAAACAGCGCCCCAGCAACCAAAGGCGGCACCTCCGCCGTGCCCTCTCTAGTACGGACGATCGGCTGCGACCTAGGCTTGCTGGACCGACACAACTAAACAGCAGATAAGTATGCCAATATAGTGATAGTGAGAGAGTAGAACAGCAAAAACATATTATGTGGGAACAAAACAAGATTTCTAATTCGGCTTAAGTCGGGGCTTACAAGCAAACTCTATTAGTCGTTGAAATATAATTAAATTAGGTTTTGGATAGGTTTCGAGTAGGAAATCAATAGGAACACACGAGAATCCAAATTAGAAAGCCAATAGGAGATGAATAGGAAACCATTAGAACCCGCTATCCAAAGGAGCAGAAAAATTAGAGAAAGCTTCGGACCAGGAAAAAGAAACAAATAGAGGCCAATTTAAGGGAGACCACGCAAAAATAGGACAGAATTCCCAACCAAAACAGGAAAGGTCAAGACAACAAAGAGGAAACAATAGAGCCGAAAATAGGACCAAAAATAGGAGCAAAAATATTTTTCCTACAGTATTTGTTCCTATTATTTTCCTATTTGTTTCCTATGTCTTTCCTATTTTTCTCTCATTTTTTAGGAAAAAATAGGAAAAAGTAGGAAAATAACAGGAAATGATGGGAAAATAATAGGAAAATGAAAACAACCTAGGATTTTCCAAAAAAGTAAGGGAATGTACTAAGATGAAAGGAAAATACAGAAAACTAATATAAAACATAGGAGATGAAAAAACATTGAAAACTTAGTAAAAATAGGATACAAAATAGGAAAGGCATTCGATATCAGGTTTTCGGGTGGGGGATAAGCTGACAGAAGCATGAAGGGTGTTGGGGAATCGTCCAAGCTCGATGCATCATCACGTCGAAAAAACTGAAGGGAAACACAGGTGGCGAGGCGGGGTCCAGACATCCCACATCATCCCACATGCAACCCCAAACCGCACAAGCAACGTGGTGGAAACAGCCGGCATCATCACATCTTACCACATCTCATCACATCTAGAATCAAATCATCAACAACTCAGCAACGGAGAGAGGAGAGCCAGTGCGGGGGAGAGGGGAGGGGAAGGGTGGAG
This sequence comes from Symbiodinium sp. clade A Y106, assembly GCA_003297005.1. Taxonomy (NCBI): domain Eukaryota; class Dinophyceae; order Suessiales; family Symbiodiniaceae; genus Symbiodinium; species Symbiodinium sp. clade A. The sequence goes on from BGNK01002778.1 coordinate 6,785, forward strand.
GGGGCAGGGGAGGGGGAGGGGGGAAGTGAAGGGGGGAGGGGACGGGTTTTGGTGGATTAATCAATCAACCCAGGCTTCCAGCAGGCAAACCCCACTGCTAACGCAGATAAAAATGAAAGCCTCGCCACGCTGACGTGACTTTTTGTGAAGCCGGTTTGCGCATTGACACGTGGTCTTTTCAGTCTGACGGCATATGTTATTCCAATATTCTGCTGAGAGTCAGTCTTTGAAAATTGCATTGAACTTGACTACTTGCAACATCCCCTCAGGCTATGGGGGGCCTGCCCCGCAAACATGCAGTCCAGACCTTTTCGGGGGGTCTGGATTGCGATTTCACAGGGTGTGGGTCAAGATGCCCGCCGGGTAATTCAGACCTTCGCCTAACTTCCTAATCCAGACCTTCGGCTCAGTGATTCTGTATGACAGTCTCTGNCAGTCTCTGTGGTTTCGCTGCGTTTCTGCTTGTTTCTGTGGTTTTGTAGTGATCCCTATATCCTTTCGCTACTGACGCAGGAGTCGCGGGGGGAATGGGTTGCTATTCGGACTGGGGCAGTTCCGAAAAGAACGGACCTGCAGGCTTTCACGGGAGGGGCATCCATGGGAGCAATACGCCTAAGCCATGGATCTTTGGATCCATGATAATTTACGGTGACAGGATTCCGCTATGTTTGTTTTAGGTTAAGAGGCGAGAATTAGCGGGGGTCTGGATTGCCAGTTGGAAGGTCTGGATTGCCACCTCCCGGCAATTCAGACCCCAAGCCGTTTTGCGCTCGGGCGCGGGGTCTGAAGTNGCGGGGGTCTGGATTGCCAGTTGGAAGGTCTGGATTGCCACCTCCCGGCAATTCAGACCCCAAGCCGTTTTGCGCTCGGGCGCGGGGTCTGAAGTCCCCTAGTCAGCTGAGGGGATCTTGCAACACTCTCAACAGCATCCAACAGCCTCCCGCACAGAAACCCTCACGAGTCCGGCACTTCGCATCTGTCACCTGCAGCAACGTCGCCGGGACATCACCGCTTCTACCATTCACGCTTTACCGCTTGTGATAGATAGCGCTGCAAAGCTGTTGTGCGAACAGTGAATTACCGTTTCCACGCTATCCCTTGCTTGCATATGCTGCTGTACGTTGCGACCACATGTCGTGCAGGTGCCGTGCCTCACCCATGCCTCGGATGGCTGGAACTTTCGTTGAGGCAACTTCTTTGTCCATCCAAACCTGCAGTATCAGCCGGGTCGCGATGAGCTCAGTTACGACAGGGTGAATACAGCGGATTACAGCGGAAGCTTCCAGTGAACAGACGTGGACTACCGTAGGCATTGATTAAGGCTCGCATCACAAATTTTCCATTTAATCCCAAACACCATAAACCCTAAACCGGTGTTCGACCAAGCCGGACGCGCCTACAGCTGGGCACGATAGCTAGCCTCTCAGCTTGGGCCAGGAGAAGACGGCCACACGAACCATTCACCCAGTGGCTAACAGCCAAAACCCATGACTGCGCAAGCTGCCATGTGAGATTCGCACACGGCTGGACATTGACCACGACATGGCCAAAACGTAATTATGCTGGCGGTGCTGGCTATGACGGCATGGTAGTGTTGATGAAAGCAAGCAGCAAGCATGCCACTCACTCACACCAATTTTCCAACCAGCTGCCATTCGCATCTGCCGCAGCAAGCTCCAGAAGAAAGCACGACCTGGCGTGCGGAAGCTTTGTTGATAGTGCCTCCGAGCATCCACGAGTTCGTCCTCGCTCACATTGCCCCTCTGCAGAAGTGCTGCAACATTTTCGAAGTTGTATGCCGCCTCTCAGCCGAAGGTTCTCAACCCCTATCTTCCAACTTAAATATACCAATATAACTTATGACGCTATCACCTTCAAATCTCGTGGCTCTGGGTCTTGAGTTGATGATCAGTACAATTTGCCGTCTTTCGACATTTCGCGGAACAAGGTCGCAATATTGCTGCGCGAGTAAAGAGCAGGCTTCGTCAGCTGACGCAGCGCACCTCTAGTTCCCAGTCATAATCGGCGTCCGTGAGCAGATTTGCAGCAGCTGCTGCAAATTATCGGATGGGGAGCCGCGATTGCTGGCACGATGCGCGCATGCGGCAGCTATTTATCTCTTTACACTGTACGCAAGAACGCCATGGTGTTACCACACCGTGTGGGAAAACAAACTCGTTACTGCTAACAGCAACAAACATTGACTGATGTTGTGAATGAGGAGTGTAATTCAAGTTTATTGTCAATCCTATCCTGGAGGAGCCGGTTGTGTGGGAGGTTGGCAGGGTCTTGATGAATCGGTGGATCGGGGGCCACTTGCAATTACATTTCACGGCTCTGGGAAGAGGTCGCAGGGCGCGAGCTTCCCGCGGCGCGCCCGCGAACATCTGATTCATGCCCTGCACTCGTCGTGTGCGGCTGCGTTTACACTTGAGGATATGGCAAGCTGATATTGTCGTTCACCATTCTGCATGATAGCGTTGTATAGCATGCTACAATCTTGTATTTTAAGAGCCTAGTATGCTATGGTGTATTCTGGTATGCCGTTGGTTTGTTATTGTACGTTATGGTAGATAATTGTCTATATCATGGGTCGACCTGGCTCAGGAACACTGGCATTACTTCAATACTGTGACACCTGCTTTGACACCACTACGATCCTGAGCCAAGAAGGCACAGTGCTTGCAGGCCGCCGGCACCTCACTTGCAAAAGCATGGTTTGCATCCGCGGGCCCCGTGGTCTAGCACATATTAGACCATGGAAACACACAATACTGAAAGGTGGACAGTCACTTAACTAGACTAAATAATCCACATAATCACAGAGATTTGCTATACAGCTCGCTTCCTTTCTTCGTGGCTGCCGACAGATGCAGGCGGAGCCGCGCTTTGCTGAGGGCAGGAGTCAATGCACAAGCATCTACCAACACAGGTCCCACGCTCTTTGCAAGGTTTCTGTAGGGCCCATATATGCGCCAGAGCTATACCAGGATGCAATGATGAGCTGTGTGGTATCAGCTGAATTCTGGGTGAAAGCGAACTGCACAGTCTCACTACATGAGGCTGAGCATGGCACGGTCCAAGCTGCAAAGTTGTTGAGTTGAGGTTCATTCTCAGACCCCTCACTCTTCACTGACATGCCACATGGGTCTTAATGAAAAACTAAAAAAACCGTGAGTCCATGGTTGCAGCCACCAGGCCAACTACAGCTGAAGATTAGGACGATGCCTCATCCAACCACATCCTCAAGTTGTCCTTGTCGGCTCAAGTTCACAGCCGGCGACAACATACCATGGCAAACCATCCCTCGCCTGCATGATGGCGACAAGTGGCTGCGCATCACGAACAGCTTCCTGGTCAAATGATAACAAATGTTGCTGTCAGTTTCAAAGCAATAGCCGCAATAGCCATGACACACCATGTGCACGTGTCCGCCTCTGGCATTCCCTCGAGGCTGCGCGCTGCTAGCTCCAACGACTCCTTTCACCGCGGCCGATGCTCGGACCGAGCGAGTGCGCTTCGATGAGGTGCCTTGACGATCTGTGCAGCCGCTGAAGGGTCCTGTCACAGAGCAAAAGCAGAGACCACCCAAGCAGATTGCGACAGTCCTTCATCACGGTGTGCTTGAACACCTCGACAAATAAGCCGTGCCCAGGCTCCCTCCATAGCGTGCTCTGAGTTGGGGACCGCGTGATTCAGAGCCACACCGAGCCGCACGGGATGGGTGACCATGAGATGCTTCTCAGCCTGCGGCAAGCGGGCGCACGCTGGGGCTTTGGAGAGAACACGTGGTCGCCCAAAAAGATGCAGAAATTGTTGGGTCTCCTCGCCCGTGGCGGTCACGTAAGACTCGGCCGCACTGGCGAGAGCCTCTCATGAGGATGCCCAGTGCCCTGATGAGCCCGACATGAACGCGTGTTGATTTGGTGCATCAGGTTGTAGTATTCGTATGACCAGGGCCTCTCTTTGACCTTCTCCTTCCAGAAACTCGGCCAAGTAGCGATAGTAGTCCGCCTGCCAATCACTGCAATGAGCTTCTCTGACGTTCCCTGCTTTCGGCTCTGCCTGCAGCTTCAGGTAAAAGACCTTGGGCTCACCCGTCTCCGCCTTTGGCCTTCTGGACAGAACCATGGCTTGTCCAAGCTGCATCCTGCAGCCTAGTCCAAGGCGCAGGCAGCAGGATCCCCTCCAGGATCTCCAACACCTCTCAAGCTGACGGAGCCAGGAAAGACTGAAACGCTCCTCAGACTCCGACAATCTCCGACACCCAGCCTGGATGCAAATGCCCTGCAGCTCAAGGCGGACCTTCCCGTGAGGCTACGGGTACCCCCCGCAACTCCGAAATTCCGAGTCCGTGCCTTGCTCAGGTAGCCTGCAGCCAGGGCCGCGTTCTTCTCCTTCTCTGCGTCGGCCTTTGAAGAGCCGAGAGGAAGAAAGAAGAAAGCAATCGCGGCGCAGTGTGCGGTATTGGCCAGGCCCCACGCCTCCTGCTCTTGGACGCTCTTGGCCACGCGTACGGCAAAGCGTCGGCTGGCCATGAGCCCCTGGGACAGAAAGCGATCGCAGCCAACTCCTGGTAACCTCCAGCCTCCAACCTCCCCCGGGCCCCGGGGACCTTGTAAGCCGCCGCAAACATCTCGCGCTCCTCACGGGCCAGAGCTTTGCCGGCCTTCACCCGCTCCTCGGCAATGAAGTTTCACCGTAAGAGTACAACCTTTGACAAACATAAACAGCTCGGATTTCTCCGCCTTCATGTAGTCCACCATGTCTTCGTAGCGCTCTGCCCTTTCCGCGACATTGGCCAAGACCACCGCTTCCTCCTCCAATAGACAGACATTCGGGGTCAAAGAGGAAGGTTTGCAGAGAGGGGTTAAGTCCTCGGGCGGAAGCTTCTTGCGACCCATGTCAGGCCCGCATGAACATGGCCCCGCGAGCAGTTCCAGCAGGCCGGACCGGCGGACTTTGTACGGTAGGGGCTGGCTTCAGCTGCAGTGCTCCCACAAGAATGCAAGCGCATCCGTTCATGATTATCGGGATGCGTCTTGGCTTTCGATTGCAATCTGCACACTCGACTAAACAGTTTTCATGCCGCTGTGTTCGTGCCACTGGGTCCAATCGCAGAGAAATCGGTGTCACACAATGGATATCTTGCTGAGCGCATGTTCAAGCAGGCCCCACAGCAGCTCACTGCACCTGAACTTCCCCTTCCCTGCCAGTTCTTACCCTGTCCCTGACTTTGGCTTCGCTCGCTGGCTCCGGACTCATGTCCCGCACCCTTTTTAGGGCGAGGGAAGAGACAGAAGCATGATTCTTTCCTCCTTACTCAAGGAATAGAAAGAAGTGACTTTCCACAGCTTGTGAATCTAAGGTATAAGCCGCATGTTGCTGATGTAGCTCATGCTTGAGCAAGCCGACGTTCGGCTTGCCGCTGAACGGTCCTTACAAAAGACTGCAGCAATCGCCAGTGTGAAGAAGCTTCCCCCCCCCCCGCCCCCAGCCCTACCTCTCACAAGCCCTGTTTAAGGTTACCTAGCACCCTAGCACTCTCAACTCGACCGCGTGCAATCCTGTAGAGCTGGGCACCGGGCTGCATCCAAAAGCTGCCGGCCGGCATGTCCGAATACTCCGACAACTCCCCGCTCAGGGCCGGCATCTCCGCCGCCGAGGGCGCGGCCTGCCCGGAGCAAGGCTTCTTCCTCACATTGGAAACAAGATCAGACAAAAAATCCACCACTGCTAGCGAGGCCGCAGTCCTTAGTTTTGGCCTGCCTGCGCAGGACCGGCTTTGGCCCGGGCTTGCTCGTGCATCTCCCCCTTGTACTGGGAGAAGGCCTGTCTAGCTCGGACGGAACTGGAAACATCATGGACTCAACAATCGGACCATTTCTATCTTCCACCATTGCCCTCAGCTAAAACCTTAAACTCGCCTTCTCCATCATGGTCGTCTCACCGGTGTCAAGGTTGTGCAGCAGGAACGGCAGGACTTTGCCTTGGGGGCAGTTGCGATCGCCTGCGAGCGGACGATCAGCGTCACAAAGTAACCATGCTGCGTAGATGGATAGATCGATAGACAGACAGGTTATGTAGGTAGAAAGATTAGATAGAAAGAAAGGCAGATAAAAAGAAAGATAGATAGGTAGATAGGTGCACCGACAGTCAGGTACAGACGAATAGACAGGTAGATAGGTAGATCGGTGAGTGGATTGATAGGTACTGGACAGGAAGGAGATAAAAAGCTAGATTCATAGGTAGGTAGGTGGGAAGGTAGGTAGGGAGGTGGGGAGGCAAGCAGGCAGGCTGGCAGGCAATAAAGCAGAAGGCGGCAGGTGTAGGTAGGTAGGTGGGTAGATAGGAAGGGCAGGTAGGGAGGTTGGTGGATCGGTCGGTCGGTCGGTCCGTCGGTTGGAGTTGGTCGGTGAGGCAGTCGGTAGGTAGGAATGAAGGTAGTTTAGGTCGGTAGGTCGGTAACCTGGGTCGGGTAGGGTATGGTCGGGCAGGAAGGTAGGAAGGTAGAAGGGGAGAAGGGAAGGGAGGGAGGATGCACGTGTATGTGTATGTGTGAGGTATGTATGCGCATATGTATGAGTAAGTGCTGGTGTACGAGCACATGTACGTATGTATGTATGCATGCATGCATGCACGTATGGATGGCCGGAGGAATGGATGTATCAATATGCATGTGTCTACTTTTCTCGTATCTATTTGGCCATTTCTATTTGTCTTGGTAATCTAGATCACTTATTGGATTCCCATGTATCTACTAACACATTCATCTATAAAATATGTGTCTTCGTGTCTGCTTTTTCTTTGACTTTCGATGCACCTACGTAACGATTTAATAGCTGGCCTTCCCCGGAGGCGGAAGCTCGCGCAAAAGATCGGACCGCTGGCTCCTGCGCCGGGCCGGGACGACACTCTTTGAGAAAGTCCTATTCCACTGTACCAGTGCTAGAAGAGTACCACAAGAATGCTACCTACAACAGCACCAATGGTACCATTCTAGTACGATCGGAAAACTGTGAGAGTACGATGATCGTACTCAAAGATTAAGAAAACGATAGTCTTACACTAGTTCTATAATAACATACTTCAAGACAACGAAGAATACTAAGAACATCATGATACTGTACTATCATCGTGGCAGAGCCAGTGCTCCAGAATTGCTGCTAGCAACCATAAACTTCTGCTCTGGTAGTGCAAGTTGCTAACAACAGAAAGCCCTTACTCCGGACTCCGAAAAGGCTGGAAACTGTAGATGACCAAAGCTCTTCCTGACTGGCACAGCAAGTTTGCAATCCCACACCTCGTACTCCGCATCGGGAGAATCGTTGTAGGCACAACTCAGTTTCGGCTGCACCGCTTGCACAATCCAATGGACCTGACCTCAGCCAGGGTCGAAGGTCACGCATGGCTTCGAGACACATCGAAACGCAACTGGGCTGCCGCTGTTCAGGTCCTTCACGACCGTCAGCTGCGACTCACCAGGCCAGCCGTAGGCTGCCTCTAAAGCCGAGAGCATCCGATGCGACACCTGCGGCACCCGTCAAAGGCAGCAGCACAAAGCCATCTGCACCCCCTCCCCCCGCCTTGAAGGTCGCCGCCGTGTCCAGAAGCTCCTTGGCACTGAACTTCGCGTTCCGCGTGAACCTGCAGAGGATGTCTGCCACAAAGGGAGGACGGAGGGTGTGAAGCCGTGTCGGGCACCTCTTCAGAAAGGAGAGCGCTTGACAAGTGTCCTGAGCAAACTGGAGGACAGGTCACAGTCACGGCACCGGTCGAGTTGACAAAAGGATGCTAAGCAAAGGGCCATGTGAATCAAGGAGTCTTGGATGCGATACAGCAGGGCAAGGCCGATTTGGGCGACGACCCTCCAGCCAGCGACCAGGAAGCGATCCCAGATTCTGCGAACCACTTCCTGTCGAAGATCGCTGGCATAGAGAGTCAGAAACCATTGTATCGCGTAGTACTCCGAGTTGACACCATGCCTGGGCCGCCAGTGCACACAGTGAGGCTAAGTCACAAAGACGCGCTCCTGCTCTGATGATACGAAATCTGGCAAGTTGAAATCTTGTGCGGAGAAGCGGGTGACTTGGAAGGTAGGAATACATAGCTGGGGTTCTAAGTGCTTCCACTACCGTACAAGCCATGGCTCCTGGTGAGGGCCGCGTGAACCTTCGGCAGGAAGCCCTCAACAAGGCGGTCGAACTGCCAGAGTACCACGCCCAGCTTCTGGAACTTTGGCCTGCTCCCGGGCTTTGGGATTAAAGGGTTTAGGGTTTTAGGGTTTAGGGTTTAGGGGTTGGGGTTTAAGGTTTAGGGTTTAGGGTTCTGGCCTCGTTGAGAGGGCATCAGGGTTTTGGATTCTGACCTCTGTAGGCCCTTATGGGTCTTCGGAAGCGCAGGCCACAGGCGGGTGCGAGCTGGACACGGGGGTTCCCATACTACCGGAATCCAGCCAGCGGAAATGAGAAAGAAAAGCAGAATCGCATGCAATCGAGAAGACCGTAGCCTGCCAAACTGTGGGCTGCAACACACATTACAACTTCCACACATGCTCCCGGGCCTGTACAAGTCCACCAAAGAATGCCGCAGAAGCAGGGCCAAGCCACAGTTGAAAGACGAAAGCTCATCTTCGGGAAAAACGAGAACCCTCAGATGGCGCCGCACCAAGCCATACACTTGGGTGTGGAGAAAGGTGCACAGGCTGACATGCGACATCTCCAGGTTAGAGAGAGCCCAGCTGGGCAGATCTACGTGAAGGTCACGAAGGACCTTCAAGCCACTGGGGCTTGAATGCCGTGCATGACGGAAAAATCGTGCGTAGGCTGATGGTCCACATCCTTCGGGAGGACCCAAAGCTCTACATATAGATATTATGTATGTAGACATACACAAATTCATCATCATAATAGTCATAGTCATAATCGTAATAAGAACCAGAATAGCAATCAGAAGAAGAGCAACAAATACACAACCCCTGCTGGCTTCGCAGGCTGCAACCATGACACATCGTTGCAACGACGAAGTTCCTGAGATCGAGCTGCTCTGCATCCGCGAAGCAGAAAATGCTGCTACTACTATAACAATAGTGGTAGCAATATTCATAGTAGTCATGAAAATAGTGGTAGTAAGAAGAAGCAGAAGATAATGAGCTTCTAAGGCCCACACAGACTTTGACAGTAGCCGATTTCGCTGAGTCGAATCGCCAGGGCATGCAAGAGCCTTCCAGTTTGGCAGAGGAACCAAGCTACTTTTTCAGGTCAGGGTTTAGGGTTTAGGGTTTAGGCTTGGGTTCAGGTTTTAAGTTTTCAGGTTCAAAACGCGCATGAAAACCGGCCTGAAGAGCATGTGCTGCCCATTTCCATCTTCCCTGAAGAGCGGCTCTTGGGGAAGCGTTCCTGAGAGGTGATGACTTCGGGTTCAGCTCCAAGGATCACTGTACAAAAATCTCTGACTCGCTTCAGATGTGGCTTTCGATCACAGAAATTGCCCAGGCCAGGTCTCTATGTACATCTCGGCGGATTGCCGAATCATAAGCACATTCCTGCTTGCAGAGAGTGTCCTTAGTAGATCCACTCGTAACACAAAATATGCACTCCTCTGGTCCGTGACTCGTGGTCTGTGACACGGGGCAGCTGACAGCACGCGAGAACGGACAAACTCAAGCAACAGAACGCCACGAACGAGACGGGCAGGCCTCATCCAACCCCGCCCCCTCCTCTCCTCCTCCCCTCCCTTCCCCCAACATTTCTGCACTCTGCCCAGGAGCATAGTCTCCGGAGTCAGGTTGCAAGGTTATTCCGCCCAGCAGCAGCTCCTGGCACTGCTGCAACTGGCCGTGTCTGCATTCAGCTTGCATCCCGCCTGCCCCGACAGACGAGGACATCTTGTAGCGTTGCACGTTGCAGGATCGTCGTTTTTAGAAACTCTATCACATAAAGGTGATGTTCAGATTGCGAGTGAAACCAGAAAGAGATTCCCGACGCAATCCCCTTCCAGCCGGCTTCACACTCCCTGGTCCCACTGGCCTTCCAGGCACTCGCGCGCCGAGTCCCCAAGTCTTCGTTCCACAGGGCTTCCATGATTGGTTGCCTCAGGAGGCCCGCTTTGGCCGAAATACTGGCTGGTCGAAGCAGCTAGCGCGTCCCCGTTGCACGGACAACTTCGGAGTGCTCGACAGGTATCTGACGGTATGAGACGGTATGAAATGCGGCGCACATCTCAATACACCAATTACAGCAACACCTAGCGCTACACGTTGCCATACTGTTTCTGCTGCGACAGTGCTACTACACCCCAAAACCTAAACCCGCACCCTAAACTCGGAGCCCCAAACCCTAAACCCACAACCCTGAACTCTGAGCCCAAAGCCTAAACGGCCCTAAAACCCCATGTGCCGGCAGATCGCGAGATCCCACCTGGGAGTCCAACGGACCATCCCGGCTGGCCTGGTCGTAAGATCACAATGCCATTTCGAGACTATTGGAAAGAGTTTGTAATTCAAGGGCCTGGGCTTAGAGCTTAAGAGTTTAGAGTTTTAAGGGTTTAGCCTCAAGGGCTTACGAGTTTAGGGCTTTGCATCAGAGGCTCAGGGCTGAGGGCTTTCGAAGCTTGGCATCGGAACTCAATAATGGAAGCGGGCTGGCATCCAAAACTCTGAAGTTGTTTGACTCCACTAAAATCTCGAATGCAAAACCCGACTGTGTTTAGCAGCTGCCTCCGGCAGTGACCCTCGAAGATCCGCACTGCCCTTCCACATCGGGCAAAGACAGGCCAGGATACCAAACACCAGCCCTAAACCCTAAACCCTAAAACCAAAAACCTAAACCCTTAGCCCAAAAACCTAAACTTCACCCTTAACCCTTATTCCGAAATCCAAACACCTAAAGCGTAAACTGCGTAAACCCAGGGCTCCATCTCCTGACTTCAACGCCCCTCTGCACCCCGAGCGAAACGGAGACCCGGCCTTGGCAGTCCTGGCAGTCCGAAGAGCAAAGTCCAGGGGGATGGATCCTTATAGTAGTCCTTATATAGTCCCCAATAATGGTCTCCATAATAAATTCCCCCATTCCCTACTAAGCACCAGACAGTAGTTGCCGCCCTCTGGACATCTCCGAAGCTTTGGGACCCTGAACACAGGAGCCCTTGGACTCAGAATTAAGACATTAAGAGCCGAGAATCCGCGACGGCCAACAAAGCTCTAAAATTGAGCTGGCAAGAAATCCGCTAGAAAGAACCTGAACCATCGAACAGCTGATCGAAACTATTGGAACACCGAACTTGACAACCCGACGCGACTCATGCACTTGTCCTTCCCACGGATGAGGCCCCGCAGATCGGGGCACACGAGGCAGCATCTCCGGGCCTGGCGCATCAGCGGCGTGCAAAGGGTTCAGCGGATCCTACGGGCGTAAGTCTTCTCTTACTATCATAGGGCTTTTGCAGGTTTCGTAACCAGAAACGATCCTCTCCTCTGAACAGTACAGCTTCCTTCCCGGGATTCCGGGTATAGCGCGATAAGGAGAGTCTACTGCTGGAGTGGAACCCAAAGCCTCGCAGCCCTCAGGTGGGTAGTCGCCATCAATTCGGAGCCGTGCAGCTGGAGTAGGATTGGAGAGGCAAACAGCTGATCCCAGTTGAAGAAGCTTCGAATCACAAAACCAAGTAGCCCTGCTTTAGTGCGAGCTATACGAGTTACGAGCTGAACTTGCACGGCCGACCCACGTAAAACTGGACAAGGGGACCCAGGGCTGTCAAAGAGATGCTGCCTCCCGCCTGATCGCCCTGAAGGAAGATGATGGGAAGAACGCGACAAGCATTGCAGGCCAGTAACTCAGTAACCTGGCCCTCAGAGTCAAGAGCTATTGAAGTGCCTTGCATTGAAGGCCAGACCACATCCAAAAGAAGCACACACTTTCTCGTGGGTCCCGGAACGCCCCCCCCCCCCCCCCCCCCCCCCCCCCCGGAGGCCGGCCCCCCCCCCTCATCTACGGCAGGGGGGGCAGTACAGCCCCTCTCGGAGAACGTCGCCTCCACGCCGGGCACNCCCCCCCCCCCCCCCCGCCTCCCCTCCCGGAACGAGCCCAGACCTCGCCTCGATGAAGCGCAGGTAGTTTAGTAGCCCTGCAGACAGAAGCACCTGCCACGGCTCGGGCACCTCAGCTCTGGATGTGTTCCTAGCTTTGAGTGAGTTATGGGGTTTAGGGTGTGGGGTTCCTCACAGTCTGGGTTCCCTGTGCAGGGCTTGGGACTGTCGGTGTATGTATGAGGTTACAAGTTTAGCGCCCGCTTGGGGCGGTAGCTCACACCCACAACTCCCTGCTGTCAGTCTCCATCCCCGACCTTGGGGAACCAAGCCCCCGGCTTCCTCCGGGGCATCAGACCCTTGCATCTCGTGCCGCTGCCATGGGACCAGCGGAAGGGTTGAAGGGAGCCCAAACGCTCCTCACCGCCCTGGCCTGTGATCGTCGGGTGAGAAGCGAGGTCTTCATTCATAGTGCTTTCGGCTGACGACGATTTCTGCGTGGTTGCCTCATATCAAGGGAACGCCCTTGGGAGAAAATGCAGCGACGAGGCTTCGAAAGACAGGCGAGCGCACAATCAACAAATCAACACAGCCCGCTGTGCTCAGACTTGCGAGTGGCTGGTAACGCCACGTGTCTTGCAGGCCCCTTTTTCAACCCCACAGTGGCGACGGGCTGTGTTGCCTCCGCCAAACTGTCATTAACGGTGCGCAGAAACTTGCAATCTGGCCACCTCAGCTGCGAGCCCGAAACACAATTTAAATCATGTCTTGGGTCTGCAAGCAGTGAAGGAAGTGGAGGGAATTCGTAATTGGTGGTGGTGATCTTCCTGTACTAACTGTTCGACTAGTACTGTATTGGGGTGTTACAACGGTAGTAGTAGAAGTCGTTGTCGTCGTAGTCGTAGTCGCATTCTCATCAACAGCAACAGCAACCTTTAATCGCAGCGACAGCCAGAGTGACAGCAAAAAACGCCAGCAACGGAAGCAACAACATCATCTTGATGATCAGCGTCGCCATCATCTTCAACAACAGCGCAACAAGCGTCACAGCCGCCAGCACCTGATCCATCCTCATCGCCACTGATCATGATGGCCATCGTCGTGATCGCCGTTGTCGTCACGGCCACCATCATCAGGAGCAGTAGCAGCATCACAAGCGGCAGCATCATCGTCTGCATCATCGTCACCATCATCATCGCTATCATCATCATCATCAGGAGCAGCAGCTGACTCAACCGAACAAGCGGCAACTGCATCGCTAGGAATTCTGTCATCTAAGTTGGCAGCCGGGGACAGCGTCTTGCCGTCAATACACGTCGGAAGCCACCTGCAGCACCGTGGCCCCTAAGACCCCTACATCCCTCAACTTACACTTCACCCTAAACCCGAAACTCCCTACTGCAGACGCTTGTCACCCCTGTTACCCAAACCACCAAACTGAACATGCTTGGGTGAAAGAACACTACCCCTCCCCAGCCACCTGCGATGACGCGTTGAGGTGGGAGAAGCTGTTCTGCACAGGAACGAGACATGAAGAGGTCGTTTTTGCAAGCCCTTTTTTCGAGGCCATGGGTTTAGAGTTTCCGGTGCTGTCGAACTGAATGCTGCCGCTTGGTCCGTTTGGTGCTTTACGACTTGGGCAAGCGACCATGGTCACTTGATCAACTTGGTTTGGGGATAGCGCCACGACTGAGGCAAGCGACCACGGTCACTTGGTCCCCTTGGTTCACTTGCCAACCCGCAAAACCTAACCCCTAAACTCCAGGCTCCAAACCCTAAACCCTAATAAACCCGAAACCCCAAACCCCTAAACCGTAGACCAAGTGGCCACTGCCACTTGCCCAAGCGTCGCACTATCCCTAACAAAGTTGACCAAGGGACCCCAAGGGGCGCATACCGAGTAGCGGTTCTCGCGTCCATGATACAACAGAACATAATATAATATGTGTTACCACACTAAAATATACTCCGCATTAAAATATACTATAATGCAATATACTGTAACAGCATATATCTCTTGTCTCATATTTAGAAGGGCCACAATTCCGAACAGTCCCCAAAGACCACGTTGCTGGAGCCTCAATCTGTGAGCAGGTATCTTCCAACCTTGGTCCGGTTGTTTCGGGTCTGCCAAAAGCAATTTGCTAATCTGATGGCTATACTTTTCTACTTGCGATCATCGTGGTAAACTATTGTCGCATATACTATTACCTAAACCCTAACCCTTAAACTCGCCATGGTATCGATTCTGGGGCAGCTACAGGCTCAAAAGCTTGTTCTGGACCGCCTCGCGCTGCGAGCGCTCCTGCAGGAAGGACAGGGAGAAGAACAATCATAGTAATCAAGTAGTAGTAGTAGTAGCAGCAGCTTTCCCGTTCTCCCGCACAGTAAGCCGATGCAGTTCGGTCGGCCCACCTAGTTCACACAGGAACACCACCGACAAACGCAGTCTTCCACTCTCAAGAGCGAGAGCACCAGAGACTGAGAGCCGGCACAAGGCAGCGATTCGAGTCTAGAATACCGGACGTGGCACGTGGCCTGAACACACAATGATATGGGCAGTTCTCTAATTTAGGCTCCCTTTTTCGCTCCCACATATAGTATGACACCCTTGCATGAAAGACCCTTGTGCCACTGCAGTGCAAAATCACAGCATGCCCTTAAACCTTACTGAATACAATCGCAATGGCAGTCCGAAGCTGCCGACTTGAGCACTCCCTGTCCTGCTGAATCTCAGCCTGTAGTCGCCCACATACATCCTGTCACGTCATGCTCCGACACGCGCTCCCAGGCATGGGACCAGAGCTGATTCAGACGTCTCCTCAACCATCCGGAGCATCATGCCCTCTGCTTCGAATCGAAGCTGCCTCAGACTTGCACTTGGGACGCTGCGTTCACCATGGAGGCTGCAGAGGGTCGGACTGCTCGCTGACAATAGCGTCCTGGACTTTCCTGAACTCTGCCTGGCACCGACATCCCTGGAACTGCACAGTGAAAGCAGTGTCAAGACACAACGCCGAAAAAACGAAGCAGCAGCAGCCCTCAGCAACAAGGACATCCTGATCAACAGAACTTGCAAAAACACCATGTCAACATGTTCTGCTCTCCCACCAATCCACAGATTGCCTCGCGAAGAACAGACTAGGATCAACACCAAACGAAACGAACCGGATGCAGGCACCGAAGTAAGAAAGTGCTGATCAAGCCTCCAGGTGGGCGACGATCTGCTCCCCGTACTCCAAGCGCAGCTGCACGCGAAGGCTTTCCGACTCAATACTTGAAGCTTAAGGTCACATGACGCTCAGGCCGGAGTGGACAAACTTACGACAGCAAGTACAGCGACGAGGTGCCGCAAGCCAGCGCAACGCGTCCCAGGGTCTTTTGAAAAGGTTGTTACAACTAGTTTGCGCATCTCTTTTCAGGAGTCTGTTCGACAAACCTCCGACACTCTGCAGTCAAAATCCCAAAGCCCTACATGTCCGATCCTGAGCACGAAAAACCCTATCCTCAAACTCCGAACCATGAATCCCAAAACCCACTTAGAAGGTCGTGTTTGAGACCCCATTTGCGGCACGGGGGCTGCTGTCTGCTTCTCGAGCAAAGCTTGGAGTCTCTGAACCTGGTCATGTTGTTCTCATCAGCAGTATCGACTCTTGTTCTTCGTCATGACCAAAAATGTGATGCTATGCTGGTGATTGCTTAACTTCCGCAACTAAAGCAACATGAAGTGTTGAAATCATCATTTTTGTGTTGATGGTGTAGTGACTCGTGCCTACTATTCTTATGGTCGTTAGTGTTGCTCGATCGCTAGCATCATAGTTTCTGTTGAAGTGATGCCACTACTATCGTTCCTCCTGCTGTCGTTGCGGTTATGATTACCGTTACTGTTACTCTACTGCTGCCACATTTGCTTGCACTTGTCACCGCTGTTGCTAAAATTGCTGTTGCAGCCGTCATGGCTTCCAGTAGTATGGATACTAGCATTAATGTAATTTACTCGTGCTCCCGTGGCCAGACTACGTGCATCGTAGTGATGACCGTATTGCAAGCGTCATCTCTGCTAGCACCTATGCTGTAGCAAGTTACCTTCATTCGCGTTCCCTGTGAAGTGTGTCTCTCACTACTCTTCGTGTTTGTCATCATTACCATAACCGGTAGTGTCATTATCATGGCAACAGCAGCATCAGCAGCAGTAGCAGCGGCGGCAGAAGCAGCAGCAACAGCAGCGCGCTTGTCACGTTGAGGTTCTTTCCAGCAGAGGGTTTCGGGTTCAAAGCCAAGAGTGTTGGGCTTCGGACTCAGCCAGGCGAATACACCTACCAGGAACAAGTCAGTGTTCTTGACCATTCGTGCTGTTTATTTTGAATGGTTGTTGGTTGTTGTTGATAACTCTTGGTGGTGGAACAGCTTCGATCGCTGTAAGCAGACCAGTTAGCCTTTGAGACTGCAACGTGGGATACTTCAATCATACCGATGCCAGTACAAAGCTGAATACAGCTTTCCGTACAAGTACCCTAAACCCTAACCTAAACCCTATGAAACGTCTGGGCTCAGGTCCACCGGAATGAATCCAATCAGGTGCCAGCCAGAACTCAGACCCTCTTAGAAAGCATGTACAAAGCTTTTAGAACCCCTATGACGCCCTCATAGTAACCTTTTAGTTATGATACTTCCATGTGGGACAGCCTCTTCACCAACTTCGCGTCCACAGTCATCGTGAACCTTGGAGCCCCGCGCACATTGCAGCCGGTCTGCTAAGACATCAGCCTTCAGCATCGCTGACTTCGTCCAGAAGCTGCCAGCATCTGCTTCTTAGGATAAAGCTGATAAAATCCCAAAACAGCCTGCTTTAGCACGAAAGCGAGGAAGGCGTTGTGGAAGCCATTACATATCTTGGCAAGGCACAGTCTCCCTCTGCGACTGCTCTTTGAGGAGTTCCACTCGGCATTCGTCCAATCTGCTGCTGATCGACTCCTGTGCGGATGTCCAAATCGACAACGAGATGACAGCCCGAAGTGCTTTGTGGCGATGGACGTACAGTTTGGGCAAGTCCCACGGCAAAAACTCGCTTAGTAATCTGTTGGACATCTGCAATACTTCACATGGTTGCATCTTGGACATCTGCAATACTTCACATGGTTGCATCCATTGTCAATATGAACTTGGCAAACCAAAATGCAAAGTTTGAAAAAATATTGATTTTTGTTCTGAAGTTATCGAAGTGACGGCTTTGCCCAGGTTGTAAGCTGAACATAGTGCAGGATGACGAATAGAGAGCTCCAGGAAAGGCGAGGAGGGAAGGAACAAGAAAGGTGGCGGAAGCACCGCGACAACCACGCTGCCTCTCTCAAAACCGAAACAGGGTTTGGGATCATGCAAACTACACTGTGAACCTCCCCACACTGCCTGCCTCATGCTTCTGCTCTGCCTGCTGCCTTTCGGAAGCTGCTTTCTGCAGGTCCTCATGACGGGCGAAATTGTGCGAACTATCTACGCTCCAAGCACCTTAGCCGCAGCAGGAAAAGAAAGGAATCAGGAATCTAGGGCCCTGTCCGACAGCATGCTGCTCTCCACGACCTTCAGCTCCTTTTGCCTGCTCTGCACTAGCTATTCTCGTGGCTCTCTCACCGTCGCAACCATTAGATGATGCCAGCTGAAAGCGCAGCCCGCGCACTGTCCACGCCTTCTTTCATCCTGGATCTCTTCAGAGACACGTAAGGCATGCAGACCTTCCAAGCGGAGAGCCCGTGTTTGATTAGTCTAGGGGGGGGTTGCAGGGAGCGTGATTTCATGGTCCAGCATGCAGTGTCGACCGATCAGGGGGCCGGGTTTAGGGGCGCCCAACCAAAACAGAAGCGCACCATGGACCAAACAAACCAGCGCACCCTGGACCACTCCCGTTCCAGGGCCAGCTGACACGCGGGAATGATGAGGATGGAGCCGCAACAGTGCACCCTGGACCACAAGAAAAGCGAACACCGTCGACTACTGAAACAGCGCAGCCTAGCCCCCTTAACCTCGCCATTTCCATAAAATAGCGTGCGTATGCGTGTGTAATTAAATCCTCAATACTTCAACATGTACAGAAAAGGCTCCGTAGAACCGTCGCCGTTCCCACCCCAGCACACAGGCCCAAAACGCTCAGGCGCGACCATCGACACGCAGCTAAGCCCAAGATCCTTACGCTCTCGCAACCAAACATAGCATCTTTGGGAACACAATGCTGATCACCTCCTGCTACCACCCCACTGCCAGCTGCCAGCACCGTGCTCCCAAGGCCTTCTTGCAGCCTCTTGGCCTGCTCACAGAGGGTCTGGATCCGGGAGCCTTCGCCCTGACGAGAGACGAAAGAAACCTCATGTAAGGTTTGACCCCCCACCCCCCCGGCCGCCTCCGTGATCTGCCCGATGCGCTGCTCAAGAAGAGCTACGCGCTTCTCCATCTGCGCACCAACTCATGATTTTCGGGCTTGGGGGCTTTAAGGCTTTAGGGCTTCGAGATCCGGGCTTTCGGATGCACCGAGATTCGCTAGGGACCGATCGTGATGGACTCTGCGCAAGCTGTCGAACCTCCGACGGTGCGCAGTGGGCGTAGGACTTCCTTGGCAAAAAAACACTGAGCTGCTCGTACGGTGGGTTGTCGTGAACATGGCCTCCTGAACAATACACTCAAAATACAAAGAAGCAGATTCGAAGGATGATCGTCAATACCGTTCACACACCGCTTCTGTATCGCAAGCACATGCGTTCTGATTCGTCGAATGCTGCGGCCAAGAGACTCCAGCTGCAGCAACATTTCGCCGAGGTTGCGAGTGCGTCTGGGCGCTTCCTGAATAACACCAGCTTGGCTGCGTTGAAAGTGCAGGACGGGGCCTACACAGGCGGAAGCAGCAAAAGATGCTGCAGGCCTGTAAGTCACCAAACAATTGCGCAGCACGGGTGTCGTGAGACCTCAGGCATGCGGCATACATCTGATAGAAAGGGTGCACACAACCTGGTCTGAAACTTGCTCATCTCATGCATCAGCTGCAGACAATGATTCCAACAAATCGAAACTCGGCTCAGCACAACGGCTCGGTGAGGACCTTCGCCAACGCAGCACAGCTGCTATGGTGGAGAGTCCACGGGCTGGGCGGGCCTGCAAAGCATCGCGCTTCTCCGGTGAGAACCTCGTGCTCGCGGGGTCACAGCTCTTATCTCCACCGATTCATATGGACCTGTCACATCAGAACAACACCCTGCTGCCATCGATCAGAGCCCCTGGCTTTGCACTGGGAGACGCCTCAGCAAATTAGATAAATCCTCTTATAGACTTCTGCCATGGAGCGGCTCCTTCGACACGGCACGACTCACTGCATCTGTGGCAGCGAAGCTTGGTGCTTGGCTATGCCGCAGTGTCTGCAAAAGGCCTGGCCACAACGCATGTACTGTGCATGCCCAGTGTGCCTTGGCAGAGGCTCAGGGATGCTCAGGGCGGCACCCATCTATTCAGAACAGGGTTCCCGCAATTGGTGCACGAAGCCTCTGCCGCTGGTCAAGACAAAGTCCAAGACAGGGCGACATGCGATGGGGAGGGGCCTCGTCCGCGGCCATTCTTGAAGCATGAAGCGCGTCAAACTACGTTTTTGGCATGCAATCAAAATCGATCCCCTGATCACTAGAAATCATCATGGACTAGGAGGCCTGCCAGCAGCGCTTCGTGGAGACATGAAACAACAGATCTTTACCTGTCCTTGCGGATGGCCAAGCCATCTTCTGGCTAACAAGCATCGCATCCAGGCCAAAGATTCTCTGCAAGAGCCCGACGACGCACAACGGGGGTTTCACTCTGCACTTCTTTGGCATGCAGCTCTGCGACACTCCGCTCCTCCACAAGCCAATCTACGAATCCTATGTGAAGCGAGAATCGACGGAAGAGAAACTGTGGATACAGCAAGTCTTTGGCTGCTCAGCTCCCATCTGTTCGGCAGGCCTATGCAAAGGCAGGCTTTAGGGTTTAGGGGCACACAGATGCAAAGTTTGAGTTGCAAGGCCAGCTTGGGAATGCTGGAATGCTGTAGTAGTACCATTGCGGACATTGCGACGAAGCGATACTGATTCCTCGAGAGGCAGTCGACACATCGAGATTCAGATCTGAAGCCATTGGCTCTTCCTAGTCTTGGTATTCTTATTATGGCGGTTTCTAGTGATCCCTAACAGAACTGAACCATCACAGTACTCCTTGCCACTTGCCGTTACTTACCACATACTCTAACCCTAAACCCTAAACACTCTGTCTGTTATTCCGGAAGCCGAGCCTCGTGTCGGCGCTTCTCCACACCCAGCCTCAAGAGGCCTGGCCAGAGGTTGAAGCCCAAATCTGATCTACTCAACCAAGACAAAGATATCAAAAAGGAAAAGGGGGATGAGAAGAATACCAGTAATGAAAATGATACGAACGATGAGTATTGATTTTCACCAACATGCTCAGACAACAAAACTAATGGCAGTGATGTTCACGTCCTTCTTGTTTAGTTGTGGGACTCGGTACCTGGACCTCCTTCAGCTGCTGGCGCTGGTAGGCCACGAAATCCTTTGTCAGTCCAGGCCAATCATAGCACATCGCTGCACGGGGTACAGCTAGGGCAGCTTGGGCACATCAAACTGCTGAGTGAACGTGCTGCTGTACATCGCGGTCAGTTGCCTTGGCAAATAGGCTGTGCGGCAGAGAGCATTGGCAAGAGATGGGCACCCATCCAAGGAGTACGAAATTTCGAGTCTCCCGCGCCGAATCTGGCCCCAGCGACTGCTACAAGTGCCGTCAGCAAGCTTCACAAGGCAGCTTTCGCAGCTGTAAGTATTAAGCTTGATCCCAGTCCCAAACGAAGTCTTGGCGTCATGAATTACAACGGCTGCAACTTCAATAACTTCTAGCAGCATTGTATAAGATTGGCATGGTCAGGATTGCCACAGTGCATCCTATATTGCTCATACGATGCCCCACTACATTGCCCTACTTGAGTCCGAGTGGCAGAGAGCCGTCCAGAATCCCAGCATGAGCCTCCCAGAGGAGTGGAGGCGCACATCTTGCATGCGCAAGGGAAGCTTTTTAGGGCTTCGGTCTAGGTCCTTCTAGGTATCTTGAAAATAGCAGCATGAAAAGGGGCTGCCACTTCCTTCTCTTGCAAGCCATGGACCCGTCCTGCATCAGCGCAACACGCTCCCATTCCTCCGCGGTCTCATCCCGCAAGACGCCCAGTGCGACAGGTGGCTCCCCTGCCGTGGTCGACAATGGGGAGGCAGTGAATCGAACAAAGCAGAGCTGACCCTGATAGCACTTCTCGGGGGCCTTGCTCTGCCTCGTACGGCCTACCCTGCCGGTAGGCTTGCTGGATAGGCCGGAAGCTTGGCCCGTACCTTGCGGACGCAGTGGAGCGGAAATCGGCAGAGTGAAGGGTCTGTCGTGGGGAGCTGTGCGGTCAAGACACCCCATGGCACCCAAGCGGAAGGCAATGTAAAGACCTGCCAACTGACCGATCCGCACACCGGGAAGGCAGTCGCATCTAAAGATGAACAAAAAGCACCTCTTAGATCCTCTTGATTACGTAACAGAAAACATTGGTGCAGACGCGGACGGCGCAGCGAAAGGGCCTCCGCCGGGGAAGCCTCAGAAAGCCCCCATCTCCCCAAGCCCAAGCGCTCTCCGCCGCCCCCGCTGCATCCAAGCGGCCCCGCGCATCGAAGGAGATCGCATGCTGCATGGGATTCAGGGGTGCCCTGCCGACCATGGACTCGGCCTCATCGACCGAGACCTTTCAAGAAATTCCAAGTATTTAGAAGCTCTCAGCTGTTCTAATTTCTACACAGTGAGAGACCTGGAAGTACTGGGCAGAAGCTTGGATGTACCACTTGTACACCTCGGGGTCCTTGTCAATCGTCTTGACTTGGAATGTGACCTGTCTCCTTACGCATCGCCGGCGAGGTCCTCCAGAGCGCCCCATAGGCTTGCAGCCACATCTTGACCGTCCACCCCCTGCCCGCATTTGATGGCAGAGAACAAACGCGAACACCAAGTAGATCCCAGTAGTGCGCCGGAAGACAGGCTTGAGAGCGTCTGAGATAGCACAAGACTCTATGCAGCGCGAGCCGTCGCCCAGCATCACATCCCAGCACGTGGCCAACCTGGTACAGACGCAGCTGGGTGAGGGATTTCTCGAAGCCTCGACAGTTCACGCTCACTGACACGTATTGCTGTTCAACGACAATTGGAATACGGGAAAGCCTTCTGCATCCATCTTGGTGACAGATGTAGCAAACTCACCTGCAACGGCGAGTTCGAGCTCAGCTCAAGTTGCCCAAGGTCCCTGTGCATCGCACCTAAGACTTCCAGCGCCCTTTGACGGTAGGGCGCTTTGTGCGCCTCTCGCTTGGCCTTCCATGCAACACCGAGATCAATCTGAGACCTGCGAACTTGCGAAGCTGCAAGAGCGAGGCCATGGCGGTGTAGATCTGGGAGAGACTCTTCATTGCTTCTTCCTCACCTGAGGCATCTGGAGACATCTGGCCCTTCTGCACACTGAGCCTCTTGGCCCTCTTAAGACAGAAAGGATGGGACCTGGAGGAAATAAGAACTAGGCAAGAAAGCTACGTACCAGTCGGACAAACATGACCGCTGCTTAGTAACCACTGGCTCCCTGGCTCCGACACCAGGGGTAACGGAAGCGCCAAGGCGCCACTCTGGTCCCCAAGCTCTTGGAAAATTGTCTGGGCCTGCCGGCTTGCCGCTGGCGGATGATGCCTACTTACGATCGCTGGAAAGGCGGCTCATGCTCCCACCTCCTGCGCACAAACCAGGGCTTCGGAGTACTGCTTCATGCCACTCCGCACCTTCACGGCCGTAGCTGCAATGCCGCTGCTCTGACAACCGACACAGAATGCAATACAACTACACGAAGAGTCCAGAAGCTTAAAGATGAGAGCACATCGAGGCCAGCTCAAAAGGGCTGCAATGTGAAACAGATGCACAATGTGAAACATATGCCACGTGACACAGACCATGCAGTGTGAAACAGATGCAGGTGGGAAGTGCTGAGCTGCGCAAGTGAAACTGCCACATAAAGACGATGCTATGCCACAATATGTCACAGCTGCAGAAGCAGAATGATAATGTATGATACACCAGGAACAGTCGCTGGCGGTCTGCAGCTATACATTTCCCGGCAGCACGGGCTGAGTCTCATCGCCAACCCACAGCCGCACGCTCTGGCAGCGCGGGAAGGATCTGAAGAGCTCTGCAGGGGTCAGCTTGCCCCGGAATTCTGAGGTGGTTCAGTGATGCCAGCCACCAGTTGTCGTTGTCCAACCGGCAACACTTTCGGCACGAAAAATCTGCGCAGCAACGATCCACCTCAGGCACTACTTGCACTTTTGCACAGGCCAGCGTTCCGATCGCCCAGCGCCTCCAGATGCGTTCACTCGCCACCATCTCCAAAGTTAGGAGAGGCTCGCAGGCCGAATCCAGTGGGGGTAGCGCGGAGAGCTGTCGGAGCTGGTCGGCCTCGTTCTCCTCCACGTCGACAGGCGCCGCCGCAAGATTGACTCTTGTTGCATCCCGACAAGGTCGCATGCTTCTGGGCACGCTACGGCTTCTCTTGCCGTTGCGGGCTTTTGTTATTTTATAGCTGAGGAAGGTCTGGTGTGTAGCAAGCTCGAACTCCACCTCCTCGTCGTGGAAGTTTTGTGGAAATGTCGTTCGTTTTGCAACCGCCCTGCTGCCGCTGCTGCGTACCCCTAGATTAGCAAGAGATGCAAAGTTAGTGAGACAATTTAAATCGAAGCTCTGTAAAGCTTCACAGGCAACCCAAGACCACGGCTGACGATACTTTGAGCTTGCACACTTTGCAGAGAGTCATCGTGAGCAACTCATGTGGATCACACACCGGATTGCAGAGCCTCCACACCTACGAGCAACCAAAAGACTGCGATATTATTATGCGGAAGTTCGGCCTTAACTGCTTGCCACGCCGTCATGCAGCATGAAATGGGGATAAGGCAAGAGGTCGGGGAATCTAAGTCCAGGGGCGACTTTCGAAAGTATCTGCCTCCTCTTCGCCGTGGCCTACCCATGGGCTCGGGAGTTAAATCAAATCCGGACGCTGCGCCTCGGAGAGCTTTTTCAGCATCCATGCTTCTTCGTGCCTGGCCCGCACCACAAGGAAGTTACGTTGCAACACTTTGTCCGTCGTCCTGTTCCTGTAGAATCTACGAGTACGGTCGCATCAACACGGACAACAGCACAGCTACAGCAAAGTCAAGGGCTGCCCGAGACATCATGAAACCACAGGCAAGCTTGTAGTACAGGTCAGTGATCCACCCCTCCATGATGGCTGCCTGTTTCCGATTTCCTGCGTGATGGCCAGCACTTCTGTGGCCTGGAGCTACTGCTCTCAGCGCCCTCAAGGCGCAACTCGAGCAATCGCTAATAGCCTATCTTGTTCGAGAGGGCAACATGTTTTGTTGTTGCAGCTGCCTTCAATGTACTGAAGTCTATGCTCGCATCAACCATGGTTGGGGGCTGCACCAGTGCTAGTGCCTCTTCGTTCGCATTGCATTCCTGCAGACAGGCGGCAGGGACTTTTCGAGTGCTGTGTTGCTAAGGAACGAAGCCGACGCCTAGGTCCTAGGAGCAATTTCACATGCGATGTGTCTTTGGGGGGTCCTGCAATGCGGCGACACCGCCCGAGCCAAGGTGGACCAAAGCAGACCTGGGCGACTTGTCCCAGACTCGAAGCCAACCGTATCCGGGGCCGAGCTACGGAAAGCAACGGGCGGGGAGATAGCCGAGCTACGGAAGCTTGAGGCTTGGTTCGGGAGCAGCCTCATGTGTCTTCATGCTGTCGGGGTCCATGCACCAACATTGGTAAAGGCCCCGGCTTTTTTTCCGGACCCCTCAGCTCCTCAACGCGATCTTGGATCAACTGGAGGCCATCCTTGGCAAGCGCTCCCCGCCTACTCTGCCTTCACTCTCCGATAAATACAGCTTCTTTTTGTGGGAAAGATAGAGAAAGATAGAGAGGTTGCTGCTGGCTGCTTCAGGCTTCAGGACCAAAAAGTGATAACTCAAGCAAGCGTCGGCATGCAGGCCCCGGACCACCATGGCCTTAACCACAGCAGTGAGCGCCGTGGCCTCGTCACCCACACTAGTCCCCGAAAGGGCACGGAGGAGTGTTCGAAGGATGCCTCAACCTCTCCCCTGCGAGATCTCTGGCGAGCACTGAAACTTGCCTGCTTCTTGGCGCCAACCATCGTAGGCTGAGACAGACACAACGAAGCGCTGTCAAAACATGTTTTCTCGAACCCACCTCCAAAGCCCCCCTTTTTCCAGGCACCCCGCCCGCACACGAATGCCTAAGGTGAAGCTTGGGGACCTCGAAGACAATGCAGCTAGCGTTGACTCCTGAAAAAAGGATCGAGGCCCACCTAGGCCTTTCAGTCAATGTATGCTGTTCGTCGAGAAGACAGGACAACTGACCAAATGATGCTCATGATGTTGCCCCAAGTTTCCCAGAGCCTTGAGGGGTAAGCCTCCAAAAGCCGTCTCATGTTTTGACGACAACCGGCCAACCAACGATGCTTTCGTGAAGTGGGTCGGTGTTAGCAAGTGCCGGCGCCACCGCCGGCATCGCCGATACCAACGCTGACACAGACAAAGATGACGATGCCTATGCCGACGTCGACCAGCTACACTACGTGACCATCATGACGCTCTTGGTCCTTGTTATGAACCAACGAATATTCTGATCAGGACTGAAGACGGAACTTGCCTCGCCCTTGTAGTTGCCGAGGGATCTCCAGATCGTGACGGCCTGCCCCACCAACCCAGTCACAACGTCTAGGGCTTATGGGACAGCCTGAAGTTGTTCCGGCACACACTCCGTGCATCACTCCAAAACAACAGCTGCTGCTGATGTTGTTCAGATTGTTGCTGTCGCTGCTGCGTCGCTCTGTAGCTGCTCTGCTGAATACGTGGGATGCTTGTGCTGTGTTTTGCTGTCGTCGTCGTCGTCGTCGCCTTTGCTCGTGGTGCTGGTGGTCGTGCCGTGGTGATGGCGGTGGCATGGCTAGTGGTGGTGATGGTGGTGTTGGTGCTGATGGCGGCGCTGTTGTTGTTGCTGCTGCTACTGTTCCTGCATTGGTGATGTTCCTATTGCCAGCGTCATGGTATTTGTCACTGCCTTCGGTGATGTCTGCGGCAGGGGGTGCAGGTGGCGTTGGAGCCCCCCTCCTGCTCATCCTGATCGTCCTTCTTCTGTTCTTTTGCATTGGTAATTTCGAAAACCACCAGACACTGAGCCCCACGGTTCCGACTCCCCACACTTCAAACCCACATGCTACAGTTACACCCCAAATCTGAAGCGAAGATGTAAAACTCTATAGACCCTGAACTCCACTCCAACAAGATGAAACCTTGAACCTTGCCATCTGCGCCTCCTCCGCAGTTCGCTGCGCCGTTAACCCTGTCAGGGTGCAAAGTGGCTCCAGGTTTAGGGTTTAGGGTTCAGGGTCTACGGGCACAGGAGTCTCCGAGGGCAAGCTTGCCGGCGATTAGGGCCTGAGGAGGAGCTTTCGAACGGCAAGCCCAGGACGACAGAGCAGGGACCCCTCGAAACGAGCCGGCAACATGCCCCCACAACACCTTTAACTCATGCATTTTGGATTCAGCAGCCACTATCCATAGTAAAGAACGCAGATCTCTGTCTGTCCAGCAGCCTCCGTTGGGCTCATAGCGCTGCCGCTCCGAGAGATTGTAGAGTGCCGTGGCCTGACGAACCACATCCATCAGAAAAAGGGAACGGTCCATGATGCTGCGATTGGTAGTTATCAGTAATCCTGCCGGACTCAATGAGCTGGTTACCCACACGGTGATGACAGGTTCTGCTGCTCGTAGTGCTTGATGTTCTTATGGTGACGACGACTACGACTGCTACTGCTAATGACAGCCGAATTCTCTTACGTGCCACTATCTGTAGCATGGGTAGCAGCAGTAGCCGTAGCAGCAGTAACAGTTGTTGTTGTCACCGTCGTAGTAGTCGTAGTAGTCGTAGTAGTCGTAGAAGTCGTTCTAGTCGTAGTAGTCCTAGAAGTCGTAGTAGTCGTAGTAGTCGTCGTAGTCGCTGTAGTCGCTGTAGTCGTAGTAGTAGTCGTCGTAGTAGTAGTAGTAGCAGTAGTAGTAGTAGTAGTAGTAGTAGTAGTAAGTAGTAGTAGCAGCAGCAGTAGTAGCAGCAGTAGCAGGCATTGTAGTTGTAGCAGAAGTAATAGAAACGGTCAGAGTAGTAGCCGTCGTGGTAGCCAGTCGTAGTGGTACGTGCGGGTTTGCTCTCCTACCCGCACATTCGTCTCTTACAACTTTTGGGAGCAAACCGAAACCCTGAAAGGCGATATTGGCTAACAAACCCCAAAACCTAAAGGAGGCTGGCAAACACCTCAAGACATGGTGGTTGGCAAACCACAAACCGTCAAAGGAGATGTTGATGGGGGGGGGGCATTTCCAACATCCAAAAGGAGAGTTTGGCAAGCCCAAGACCCTTAAAGGAGATGTCGGCAAACCTGAAACCCTAAACGGAGATGGTGGTTCGCGACCGCAAACCCCTAAAAGGCGATGTTGGTGAGCAAGCGTCAAAACCTCAGGTGCATGGCCGGGTGGTGATGCATGGTTGTCGGTTGTCAACAAAGATCGTTGTGATTTTGCTGTTCCCATACTGAAGGAGAGGTACTTTGAGGCTGTGAGTTGCTGAAGACTCTCAAGCCTCGAGCCGTCTCCACCGCAGCTCTCGATAGAGATCCTTGGGGGCGACTGAAAACATGGCTTAGGGTTTGTGCTTGTTCAGTGTGCTGTGCGTGGCTTTTACATCAGCCGATCAGCCGATCAACCCTAAACCCTAAACCCTGAACCCCTGAACCCCTAACCCGATCAGCTCATTGGCTGATCGGTGATGCGCAAATTGGAAATCCACTTTGCGCGCAGTGCTTGTTTGTCTTTGTCTTCGGGTTTCGGGTTTAGGGGGCTTGCGGCTTTTGCAAAGAGCCCGAACCACAACCGAAGGAGAAGCCTGAACCCGGAAACCACTTCGAGGCTCCAAGGACTTGAGCAGCGGCTCCATGAGACTTCCTGCAGGAACGGAGTGGGGGCAGGTGGGAGTTTCCGAAAATTAGGATACCTTATTTAGGGGTCCTTATAGCAAACTATACGGGATACTATAAGGGTCCATGCATAATTAGAATAGGGTTTTGGGGCCCACTATACTATAATTATGGAAAGGAGCCCCCAAAATAGTATTTGTAATTATCTAGGCCCCTATAGTGCTTCCTTGACTTGGGTATAGGAGGCATATGGAGGCGTCGATGCAGACATGTTCTCGGGATTTGCAGGTCTGGGGAACTCCGCCCTCCTGCGGTGCTCAGACAACCATAGATTGCCCTGAAGGCACCTTGGCCACTGACGGACCTGGCAGCAGAGAGCAGGTGCCAGGCCTCAGAACGGCAATCAGCAGACGAACTCGCAGTCATTCCCGTCCTTCGCCCTTTGCAGCTTCTCTGTAGTCTACTCTGGCACGAAACAGCTCACCCTGAGCCCCGAGCAACTGCCACGCCCCTCTTGTCTCCCAAGTCCTTCCAGCGTGCTAGCGCCTGAGATGCCATGGCCATGCTGCACAGGTGAAGTTCTCCCAGAAGCACTGTCAGAGCTGGGCCTGCTGGGCAAGCCGCTCACCTTCAAGACCGTCCCCCTCCTGCAATGCTGCAAGTGGCCGAAACTCAAAACAACTGTGGTCTTGTCGGAAAGCAGTCCTGGATGCATGCTTGTGTCAGAGCTGCTTCGCATTTTGCCAAACAGCCGCTCTTTCCAAGCCTGCAGCTCACAGCATCTCATAGCGTCCACGAATACAAAAACCCATGTCCAGCAACGGTCTCTCACCGCCAAGCAGCTCTTGGAAGGTCTGGCTCGCGGTCGTCGCATGCTCCTGCGCGCTTCACTCCAACGATGCCATTCTCAATCCCCGTCTCCCGTCTGCCTCCTCCGCCGAACCTTTGGGCTCTGCCCAAAAACAATCCCAGAATCCGGCAAAAGCACTCGAAGCAGAGTCTCAGCACCTTCAGTTCGCTTGACTTGCCAAGCGCCAGCATCAGCTCGGCCCACATTAAGTGAGCGCAGGCCTTGCCGCCATCTACTTCCTAAAGCCCGGATTCAGGATTAAGACTGAATTTCAACTTAAGGGACATCTGCGTCCTTCGAGCGTATCCCAATAATCCAACCCTTGATGGTGCTGTCACTGCCAGGTCCCTACCACGGCTCGCTACGACGTCGCCGAAAATACCACTGTGACTCCTGCTCCCTCTCCTATATACATACATACATACATACATACATATATACATACATACATACATATATATATATATGTGTGTTTATTCATCTATTTATATATGTATATATATATATACTACATCCTTTTGCTACTCCAACAAAAATCTCCCATGGCTGTAACAGTGCAAGGAGTGCCTGCATGAGGGCGTCTCCCTGCTGTGATGCCTCCAGCTGTTCGCTGGCGAGGCCGATGGCGCCCTCAGGCTGCGGAGACGATGATACGCAGATAGGGTTTCTATGAGGGTTACTGTGAGGGTTACGATAAGGGTATAATATAGGGGCAGACTATAATAAGATAACAAGGACTATGAAGGAATGCTGTTGCTTCGCAGACGAATAGGTGACGGCATAGGAATAGAACAGCCGACTTGCATTTGTCACGCAGCAACCACACATGATGGTTGCAGGGTCCTCGATATCACCGCTGCTGAAGGTGGCACTGACCTTGAGGAAGTTCGGGCAATGAATGCTGGACATTCTGCAAATTACTGCAAGCTGAGCATGCACTAGCTTGGCACGACAGACACGGCTGGCTGCACAGAGCCCCTTGATGTGCAAGGCATGTTGACGATTCATGGCGCGGTCTTGACCGAGAGCTCGACCACCAAGCGCGATGCATCCGCAGCATTGTCAGACTCCCCAGCCGAATCGAAGGCAGTGGTTGCTTTCCTGTGGAGGGGAGCAAAGATCGCGGTCGAACGTATGCTACAAGTCGTTTTGCAAGACTCTTTCGTAACGGCATGCTTTCAACACTCACACAACTGGCCGACCAAATTTGAGCCGTGCATGCCTTGGCATTCAAAAACTCCGGTAGGAGACACTGGCACTCAACCGTCAGCTCGAAAATCAAGAAGCACAAACGGGCCCATCGTCCTAGCCAGCTCGAGCGCTTCTTCTGCGTCCGATTCGAGAATGTCCAGTGCTCTCCACAGCCACCTGGTGGGGCTGTGCCACTCGCAGACCGCCCTTCCACTACATCCGCCGTGGGGCCTTTGCGCTTCGACATTGGCGCCGGCAAGCTGCGTGATGCTGCCCAGCATCGACATGGTGGGGTACCATGCTCTCGCGAGACAAGTGCTGGATTTTTGGGAGACTGGTCGTGAGCTGAGGACTTGTGCTGGTGTTGGCAAGGATGCACACTCACTACACCAATGGGCGGGTTACAAGGCTAGAACTTTCAGGCGCAACCCAAATGAAGTGCTTGGGGATGGCCAACAGGCACCAAAAGTGTCATGGATTGGCTGGAAGACCAATGGCTGCTCTGTCACGGAACATGGCCACGAGGAGCATCTCTTGAGGGAGCACTGGCACTACGGAAACTTACGGGAACCCGAACAGGAGACTTCCTGACACCCCGACATCCCCCGAACCTCCTCGTCGGAACCGCGACAAGCCACACCTTCCCAAAAGCTCAGAAGCTCTGTCAAGGATCCCTTCCTACCACAATTCGGTGGATGCGGTTTTTTCGGCAAACATCACAGCTTTGGCTTGGCTGTACACGGCAAGCTGGACATAGCTGGACATAACATCCGCGATGCAGAATTCCCAAATCCACTGCAGCGACCAAGCCATTTAAAAGACTTCGCTGCGGCTCCGCGGCTCTTTGACACGCATCGGTCTGACTTCAGCAGAAGCAGTGTAGAGGCTACTTACTTTGGCAAGCCGAGTCTGACCTTGGCCGCAGAGAAAACGGAAGGCCACGACAAAACCAACAAAGCAGGACTTCGCACCCTGGGGCCGGAGCTTTCAGATCTTTGAATTCCACATACAGCTTCTCCTGCACAACTCAATGAATGAAATGCGCCTATCATTCCAAGCATGCGTGCGTCACATAATCCACCTCGCCGGCCCATCGAATGGCAACCTCGGCAATGAGTGGCATAGGGCATAGAGGGCCACCCTAGCTTGCGAAGCAATTTATCTGCAAGCCCTGCCCGTATTGCCGTGAACATCTGTGTCTTGGCCTTTCCATCCTTTCCGCGCCCACCTACCTACACAACTACCAACCGACCTAGCTAGCTCCCTACCCTCCTGACCACGACTGCCACGACTACGACTACTACGGCCAATCACAGCGAGCAGCATCAAAGCCCAAGTTGACAGGCTCCGTGAAGCCCCGCAATCGTGGGTCCATCTGGCATTCTGATGCCCATCTTGAAGCAAAACTCAGTGGTGCACAAGTCCCCTCCGAACCTCCCGCAAGTCTTCTGGGACCAGCTGCACCTTCACCACATTTGCAATCTGGTCCTCAGCAAGCAAGCAGCTTGGCATGCCTCCAACAACGTTGAGACGGGCCCTCCTTTCCTAAACAACCGTCCCTGAAACAGCGCTGGTTTGGTGTCATTCATCTGAGAGGACCTGACATCTCATCTCCGAAGACCCCGGGCGAGCCAGGCAGCTAACATGCCATCGACGATGACGGCCTCGATCCCTTTGACCTTGGCATGTCGACAAAGAGATCCACGCGCTTCCATGTGCAGGTCTGCACCGGGGCTGAGGCATAGCGACGATCGGTAAACTGCATCCAAAGGACCAGCATGACCCTGAGAGGATGCTGCAATGCTAAGCCTAAGCCCAAGCGTGGCCAGCCTGATCTCGGGCAGCCAGATGCCGCTGCTGTACGTCCCCGCTGCAAGCTCGATCGGAATCACCTCGAAGACACCAACTCGGGAGCTCTGGGACTGGGCATCCCTGGGCTGGGTTGCTGCGCATTGCTGCTCTGCCAGGTGGCCAAGGGGACAACTTGATCTTCGAAGCAGTCGTTGAAGAGTTCTGTCAGGACAAGACCGAACCAACCCTAAACCGTAAACCCTAAACCCTAAACACCCCTAAACCCTAAACCATAAACCCTGAACCCCTAAACCGGGGCCTCGCAGCGGCAGCTCGAGGAGGTGGAGGATCCAAGGCAGTGGGTGAAGCCAATTTAGGGGGCGGCTGGGAGTCATCCACTCGGAGAGGATGTAGTCTCGGAAGATCTCTGCCGCGCGGACTTCTTCAAGCAGCCCACTGGGCCACTCAAAAATGATCCCTTGGGGCTCGAAAGCCTCGGAAGCTGCTCTGGGCTCTGGCGACTCGGCCAGGAACTCTACAGAGGGCGGGGGCGGATCTGGCTGGCACTCTTGGACCTGAGTCCGGAGGGGAAGCACAGGGAGAGAGCTCCGCTGCCAGGCATCTGTGTTCATTCTGTTGAACCAGGCCACGATGTTGCTCCGAACTCTCTTCCGCACATAGCCCCCCAGACCGGCACCAACCCCAGCGAAGCAGCCGGTGAAACAGGCGAGCGGCAGGATACTGTGCACGCCGGCCGCGAGGCAGGAAAAAGAAAGGCAAGACATACCCGCCAGTATCCCAGTCGCAGCTTCACAGAAGTTGTTCTTCCAGCTTGGCCCGTCGGGCTCCGATGTTCGCAAAGGCAGCTGAAAGTTGCACGGGTTCAGAGGCATCTGTCCATGAGTCGCTCGAACTCCTGGCAAGGAATCCTGTATCGCCCTTGCAAAGCGGGCACTCGGAACTGTGCTGGGAAGGCTCTGGGAGACCATCGGGGGACAAAGAATATAAAACATACGGCAGGCCGCAGAGGAGTGATACCACTCGTCAACTGCCCAGTTCGTCAGGTCAGTCATATATTTCACCACAAAGGGGGACGACAGGAAGAGGTAGTCCAGCACTCCATGCAGGGCCTCGTTGGCCTTTGTGATCTTCACGTCTTCAAACGCGCGCCGAAGGCCGCGGCGCTTCTTTCGGGTGCAGGCGGAAGGCAGCTCCTCCTCGAGGCCCCGGGTCACCCAGCGCTGGTTGCCGAAAGCATCGAAGTCCAACAAGTGGATGCACCTCAGCGGAGCGGAGGGGAGGGGGCGGAAGTCTGAGTCTGCTGAGGCTGCTAAGGTTTCAGGGCCTGGCTCCCGGTGCATCTTGAGCGAAGTTCATCGCAGTCGGAAGAAGACTTTTGGGGCCCCAAAGGAGCGTTGTGGAGTTATGGTTTCGACTCGACGAGGCACACGTCCAACAACCCTCCCGCCAAAGAGGCGGCTCTAGGCTGCATCAGCATGTCGGAATCTACAGATACGATGACCCAGTCTTCCATGGCTCCAGCAGAGAGCGCCAAGGCCGAGGAGGTTGCTGTGATCTCCACCCACCGGGTCTTACAGATGGCTCGGACTGCATGGGCATAGTGACCGTGGTTCACCATGAGACCAAAGGAAATGATGTCCACCCCCGGGAGAAGTTCGGCAACTCTTGCGAGAGCTCCGTCTGCACTGGCCACATCCCGCCATCTCTTTAGCAAGTTCAGCGCCTTCACCGCCTCTCGGTGGTCACCTTTTGCCTCTGCCAGAAGAGCTGCGATCAGGTTCGTGCCAGGCAGCCTCGGTAGTGGAGCTTCTGCTTGAAAGTACTGCAACGAATCAAGCGCAACAGTGTGCAACCTTTGCAAGTCCTTCAACTTCCGGTTCTGGTGCGGAGCTTTGGACAAGATGTGTTGTGCTTCGTTAACAAAGACAGCAGTTTAAGATCATCCTGCATTTATATTACTCATGTGCACTCGACATTCTGCAATACTTTCTATACGTAGTTTCATCTTAGAAGATCCCGTGTCTCCAGCCTGCGTTCCAGCCACCAGCTACAGTACATCGACATACGCAGGTCCTGTTTCAGTGTATTCTACAGTGAGAGCACTCCAGGCCACGGCAGTGACAGTCCGAGCTCAAGTGTGGTGGCGACTATGGTCGTCAAGAGGAAGCGACGTCACTCTCAAGTACAGCAAACACGCAGGACTTGAAAACCCCTCAATTCCCAAAAATGCAAAGAGCTTGGCCAGGCAGCAACTGGGCCAGCTGAGTGATCGCCCCCTTCCGGCCCACCATCCGGTGCAGCGAAAAAGCCCGGGCCCGCTCTGCCTCGGCGTCCAAGCCCCGGAACTTGTGAATGCAACAGATTGTGTCCGCCAAGCCGGGGATGTGCTCCCCGAACTTCGTGATGTAACCGTTCGCACCCAGGGGGTTCTTCCGGCGAGCCCTCCGGAACTCCTCGGACCTCCCGGTGGCCCGGTGCAGCGTCTGCATGACCTCTCAGACGAACCGAAGAGCCCATCCCACACCCAGAACTCAGAACAAGAAAAAAAAGGAGGTATCCCTCTACAGTACTGAAACTCGACCCAGTGACATTATTGAGCAGCGGCACGTGCTCTGCGCCCCGTGCCAGCCGCCCCGAGGCCCGCAAAGGGTTCGACGCCCGGGCCCGAAGAAGGGATTCCTCCACCCACTGGTCTCAGGATCATCAGTGTATCAGCAGGCTTAGCACATTAGTACACACATGATCACAAAGAGAGAGGTGCCGGAGATGGAGGGCCAAGACAAGCTCCGACGTCTAGTCACGTGCTCAAATCTCCCAGCTTCTGTGGCCGGTGCCCGAAGACTATGCTGCCGCCCTAATCTACTGCCCTTTCTTCGTGGCATGCCTGTCGCATGATTATGTCTATCTTTAGTTCTAGTGCACAGGGGGGGCTATTTGGAACAATCCAGGGAAGCCCTCGATGCCAGCGCGGGTCACATCGCTAAAAATCATTATTCAAGTCGTTCCTTCACTCCGGTCCTCATCGCCGGCCCGGGTGTGCAAAGCCTGCATGACATTGTTCAGGATAGGCAGCTTCTCCAATGCTCGCCCAAAGAGTCCATTCCTCAGGAGGTCCGGGGGGTCCTGAAGACAGGGGAGCTCTCAAAGAATGTCCGACTCGAGGTTTAACCGCCGCTTATCCGGGCCGCCTCTTCCCAAAGGGATTCGCGGGATTCCAGCGACTCGTCCTCGTCCTCCTCGAGGGGGTCGAAGAAGCGTTCGTTGGCCTCCATCGCACCCAACCTCGCATCCTGAATCCTGGTGAGCAAAACACGCTGCTTCAGGGCCGAGAAGTTGGAAGTGTTTAGACATTGCTTTTTGTCTCTAGGCCGCTCGTTGGTTCCCTTGGTTCTGCTTTCTTGCTTTTGCTGCTGACGGAACCATGAAAGGCTTTGAGCCGCTTTGAGCCTGGCGCGGAATCAGATTGACAAGACTTGGGAACAGGTTCTCAGTGGCCGGGTGCCGATGGGGCTTCATGGTGCAGACTGCCCTGGCCCTAGCCTCTTGAAATTCGGCGCTCATGGTGTCAAGGTGAAACGCTTTGTACACGGACCATCGCCATCTAGAAAAACTCCTGAAAGCAGAGAGAGACCATCGGAAACATTGTGCGAAACTGCGGAGTGTGAAGACAAAGTAGAGGCCTCTTGATCGCGATCGTTCGGAGCCAACTTGGCTGATGAAGATGCGCTTGTCCCGGCTTTGGGGTAGCCAGCCTTGGCGAACCACACGTGCTGTCAAACAGTACAACAATAGTAATATCAAAATCAACAGAATTCCTCGAAGTACCTGGGACGCAAAGTTTCCGGACGAGGCTCAGGATCAGACGCCTTCCACGCGGCCGCCTTTCGCCTTAGGCGGAAACGTGGCTCCAGGTCTAGGATGGAAACTTTGGGGTCTTAAGTTCAGGATGTAAAGTCTTTGGGTTCAGGGTTTAGGGGTTAGGGTCTCCGGCCAATCACTTCCAACACGAACCACTCCTACATATCTTGAGAATCTTTGCTGCAGCAACGCGTCCACAAACGATAGAACCTCAGCACCAACTCCCAAAAAAAGCCAGCTCTGAGGCCTCAACATCCAGCAAGATTGTCTCGGCCTGACCAAAGGTGCATGGTGTGCTACAGCATTGCATGTTGGGTTGCATGTTAAGCGACTCCCATGACTCATGTTGCATATTGAACAAAGGAACAAGGGCCGCTCTAACCAGCCCTTGCCGCAGCCTCTGCGTCTCCTTGCGCCACACCAACCCTGGTGCGCTTGTGAGCGTAATGGTCACAGAACCTCTGGAGGCTTTTTGTGGCTTGAGAAGCTACCGTCCAATGGCCCAGTTTCACTCGGCCCCTGACCAATCGACGAAAGCCGTCTTCCGCTCCTGAATGCACGAGTGCCCGACTCACCTAGAGACACACCACACAGGCATGAAAAAGACGGCCACCTCGATCGAAGCAGATGGGTCAGCTTTGAGGTGTTCCAGGATAGCATCGTGAGCCTCACCCGCAAGCGCACAGACACACGAAAGATGCGCTTCTGGGGTATCTCTGCCTCAGCGGGGCCCTTGGTAAACTGCAAGGAAGACCTCGGGCAAGGGACGTCCAAGACGAGAGACCCTTCAGGCACCTCCAGGAAGCTGAGGAGAGAGCCCGGAGGCATTGTCGTAGACGTGCAGCCTGCTCCGAGGTCGCAGCTCTCAGAAATGGCCACCACTGTCTGTTACCTTCTGAGCGCTAGACAGGCTCTTGTTTGCACAAGCTTTGGCCTCCGGCACATCGGTGCCGGCAATGGGAGGGCTTGGGGATGCTTTGCCGCGCTCTTGGATGACGTCGACGCGAACTTGAACAGGGCACCGGGGCACCAGCGCGCTCAGCGAACTGGGCAGGGTCAGAGATGAAAAGCTGCTTCGCCTGATTCGACCCGACATCTTTGCTGTGCGCTGGACCAAAGCACCACCAGCACCACTTTCTTGGCGTTATGTGTCAAGGCTGGGCCACACCAAGCCTCCTGATTCAGGGCCGGCCGAGCATTGCTGGAAAAGTACCTCTGGCCCACCAATTGCCGAGTCCGACGGCTTGGGTCCAGAAGGGCACTCCCTGCGCAGGAAGGCCCTGTGAAGATGAGGCCTGGCTCTCAAGTTTCAGCTATCGAAACCATGGCCGCGAAGCCCGGATGATGGAAAGGGCCCGACAGTGCGAAAGCAGCGAAGTCTCGTCCGGGGCGCCTGGCAAAGGCACGGCATTCCATCACACACGTGCCTCATCGCCACAGTAGCAGCGCCGGCACTACCACCTTCACCACCATCACCAGCCGAGATAAACAACTTCTGCAGCGAAAAGAGAAAACAGTTAACCGCTGGATCAACGACACTGTCACAACGAAGTCAAGATCAGAAGATCCGGGCAATCTAGTTCCCTCCAAGCACGGCCGACCGACCACTCCGGGAACAACGATCCGAGCTCCACCTGCCCGGTCTTGGGGTCGACCTTCAGCAGAGTCTATCGGTGATTGCAGGGCTCCTACATTCCTGAAGTGCTGCAATGACAAGTGTTTTTGAATAAGACACAAACTACTGAGTGAGCAATGCACACTGAGAATGTCTCTTAGTTTCATTATGGCCCACATCACTTTTCCTGCTTTTCACAGCATGACAAGTACATTACGACGACCACTGTTACCACAAAAAGTTCTCCCACCTCGACGAATTGGGCACATACTAGCACTGTCACGCCGCAACCCGGTCACCGTCCATCGCCTCTGTACTGCGAACACCGTCACCACTACTGCCGAAACCGCTACCGCGACTACTACCTGCACCAGTGCCATTACCACAACCCCGACAACGACGACGATGACGACTTCCTCCGATGACTATGCTGTGTGTAGTGTCGCTCCTGAGTTCGCTCCCCAACTATTATTGCTGTCGTTATTTTGTTGCGTTCATGTTGTGCTTGTTGACACTATTCTTGGCGTCGTTGTTGCTGATACAAGTATCTATCATAGTCACTAGTTGTAAACAATGTTGCGTTCTGCCACTGTAACTCACCATATCAGCAGCTTGGTATTGAATGACTTTGCCTCCGTCGTCATCATGGCTCATACGATTTTGATTTTCTGTAAAAAAGTATGACTCCTCTTACTGGTTCACGTTGATCCTGCTCGTCGTGTTGACGATGACTGCAAGTGACTACAGTGACTATAGTATCATTGGCATCTCTGTTCCCGGTCGGGAAATCTGTTCCGGAGTAGCCGGCTGGCTTGCCTGAAACCACAGCTCGGGAACTGGCCATCGGATGGAAGACGTCCGAGGTGAAGAAGAGATCTTGGCAGGCACTTTGCGCACTCTTCTAGGCAATAGTTACCATAGACAGCCCAGGTGAATCGAAAAGAAAGCTGCAGCCCACGGACTGGGAGTGCTGCCGGGGCCCTGGTCGGGATACTCCTCCGGCAGGACCAGGCGGAATCTTGGCAGCGTGCTGCCACACCGAGGGTCACCGTCGAATCGAGATCTAAGACGAAAAGCCACCAGAACCACATGGTCACTTCTCCAGATTGTGGCATGCAGGGGAGCAGAATTTAAAGCAACAGTAAACCGTCGCCCCTGACTTGCTGAATGGCAGGGGATGAGAATGGCTCGTAGGCAGAGCCTTCACTCCCGGGCGCGAGGCTTGAAGACTGCCCCCTTGTAGAGGCCCTGCTTGATGAAGAGAGCGCCCTGCCTCTCTTGGCTGCACAGTTTTTGGGCTTCGGGAAAGTCTTCCAAAGCCAAGAAGGGGCACCAGGTCAGCACGTAGTCAAAGCAGGGGAGGACGTACATGCCCGACGGCAGCAGGTCCTCGCCGGCTCATGCGCTTCCGACATTCAGTCTTCATGGGCTACCAGTAGGTCTGGCTAAATGGGCTTATTCTTGTGAAGAATCGCAAGAGTCTTCGCCCTGTTTTGCCAATCGATAGCTGCACTTTGGCAGAGGGCACAGCTGGCAAACCCAACCCATGCCAAATCTCAGAGGAGAACCGTGCCAGTGCCCAAGTGGCACTCTATGCACACCTGCTCGAGTCCCTGAGTGCCAGGAGCACTATGGCAAGGAGGCCAGCACACCATGGCAGGCCCCGATGAACTCGCAGAGCTCCGGCCTGCCCCAAAAAGACGCTTCGGGGAGACCACGGGCAGCCAAGGGCAAAAGAAGGGCAAGCGAGGGGCTGAGTGGAGATCTTCCGGTTCACCCAGCTCGAAGGATCCTGGGACTTGCCGTCATCCGCGGCTTTCCTTGGAAGAGAGCGGACCGGAGTGCGAGGTCTGAAAAGATGGACGCTCCAGCTGGACAATGGAGTCAGGATGCAGGTACTTGGAGAAGTTCTGGTCAGATAGACCCAGCTTGTCGGCTCCTGCAACGCCTGCACAAAGCATGCTGGCAGCACTCAAAAGTCCGAACTCAGCCGGTGGCAGAACACTAGAAACTCGCCGACCATCCGAAAGAGACGACTACGGGACAAGGCTCAGACGGTCCGTCCTGCCAGATGGGCCGTCGCCACGAAACCGCTTCTGAACTTTGTCAGGCGCTCAGCCGCCGTGGAGAATCGATAGGGTCTGGCGCAGAACCTCTCTGTCCACCCCAAGCTAAGGCAAAACCCAGCAGGCCAGCGTTGTAGCATGGTGATGCCATGTACCGATGGCCCATGGCAACGTAGTCACATGCTGTTTGTGATACCCGAACAGGACGAGGCCGGGACTCCACTGGGCGGCCTTGCCTGAAGTGGACATATGTCGTATGGTGCAAACAGACCTGCCACCAGCCGAAACTGAGCATCACGCATGTGAGTTTTGGGGCCTTTCGCGTCTTTTGTAGCTTCCTCTCCTGGAGGCACGACATACTGCTATACAATTTTATCTGGTTGCCGCCGACCGAATGCCGCAGACGATGTCGCCAAGGCTCGCAGGACCAAGCCGACACGTGCAGAGGATCTCACTGGATCTGTGCGCGGGGCTTCTGCTCTTTCCAGTTTCAGCCCCTGCGTGTCCAATGCAGACAGTTCTGCAGCCTGAGCTGTCCGTGAGTCTCGAAGCAGAAACGTTAATGCTGAGCTTTCAGACTCAAGGCTAACCCGGGCAAGCAGCACTGCGACCATCTGCAAAGGCTGCTATGGATGCCTTGCCTGAGACGCAGGGCCGTCAAGTCTTGCGAACATCAACATGTCCAAAAGAACGGCCCCATCCAACCCTAAATCGTGCCTAAACCCTAATCCAAGATACCATTCAGTTCCAGGATTTTGTCAACGACTAGGCAGGGGCCCTCGGTGAGCTTGCCGGCCGCATCCGCCACGGAACGCAGCAGGAGGCCAGCATAGACGTTGCCATCTTTGTCGCCACAAGCCAGGTCCATGCCCTTGAAGCTGCCACTTTTGTAGCTTCCACCTTTCTTGTGAAAGTACCACACACCGCAGCTCGCTTGCCTAGGTCTCACAGCAGGTCTCCATGCAATCTCCCCGACTCACAATCTCTCTCCGACGCCCGGCTACCCTTCGTCGCCATGCGCATAGGGATCAGCATGATGGGGGGAGTGGACATATGCTTCGAGTTCCGCGATACGGAAGCGCTTCTCGGCAATCCTCGGTGCGAGTCTCGACTGACAGCATGTCGGGCCCCGGCTTCTGTACAAAAGTCACAAGAGCATGCAGCATGCCTTGGCTTTGGCAAGCACAGTTCAGTCGAAGTGTCAAGAGATCCCAGTGGTTCATGAGATCGCCAGCGGCCTTTTGCAGGGCCGCGACTTGAGCAGCGTAGGTCCCCTCCGCTTTCAGCCCCGACCTCTGAGCAGGGATGCGTTGGCTTTGACTAGGAACCGCCCGAGACCCACCCCGACCCCGCGAAATCCGAGGCGGACCTCAGGCAACCGAGCCTCAGCTGCGCAGGAAAGAGGGAAAGGGGAGGGTATAGGAATTAGACGGGATTCACCTTCGAAGGGCCAGGGAACGTGTCTTGCAGGCTGGCTGGGTTCACCTCCGCGCCCTCCGAGCCCTTCTCTTGCACGCAGGGCTTCTTGGCTTCAGGTGCCACGACATTGGCAGCAGGCCGCTTGGCAGCGGGTGCCATGGCTCGCGGAAGTTGCCGTACAAGTCTGCTTGTGTTAAGCATCGGGCTGTGGGCTGAAAAGCAAAAATGCACGAAAGCTCTCGCATCGTCGCTTTGCTTGCCTAAATAGCCTGGCGCCTGCTGCCAATGCACATCCAAGGCCGGCAGCTTCCGGCCACATGACAGGGTCCACAGGGTCATCAAGAAGCATCGCCTTGTAACTCTGTGGGCTCTCTTTTGCGGCGAAAAGCGAGCGCAATGAGTGTTTGCGATGTATCCTTTGCGCAGCTGAAGCCCGCGAGTAACTGCTCCACGTGCCACAGGGTGACAGCCCCGGCACAGGCAGTCGCTGGCGGCAAGCACGACAGAGAGGCCCTTGCCCTGGAACGAGCGTTCGAAGGCAAGCACGGCTCTGCACGGCAAGTTTCCGTGTGCTTGCCACTTGCGACGGCCTTTGCAATTCCACACACTGCTCGGAGGCACTTAAGAAGCCATTTTCGGTAGTATTCCAACTGCGGTGTCCGCAAATGCATACAAGTGGTAATGGGAACACTCCAGCAAAGGGGGAGAGAAAGCTTGCCGGTGTGTTTGATGCCTTTTCCTCCTTTCTTGCTCTTGCTTCCGTTTGCACCTGTCCACTTCCTGCGCTGTGGGGCTTCGTCCTCTTCCACCTTGCAGCGCCCGCCGCGTCGATGGAACATGTGCTTCGACAAGGCGATGAGGAAAGCCACAACTTGATGTCACCTGGGCTCACTCCCATCGAGTTGCAAATCTACTGTGCCGGCAGTTGTGCCTTCTACCGCGAGTGCCCTATCATCCGGAGTAGAGGAGGTGCAAGAGAACTGCGATCTTTGCAATGCTACAAGTAGCGTCTTCTTTGCGGGCACTTACCATTTCCAAATCCTCCCCAAACCGGCCAGAACACAAAAGTCGAGGTTGGACACCTTTCAAAGGTCTGCAGTGAAACGCGATCACTACTACTACTACTACTATTATTATTACTACTACTACTACTACTATTACTACTTACTACTTCTTCTTGGGTTTAGGGTTTAGGGTTCGCATCAGGTTGGGGTTCGGGGAAGTCAAGCGTGGAGCTCAGAATTCGCTGGGAACTTTTGGCTTGGTAAAAAAATTTAAGAAGTAACGCAGGGGCCTCAATATTAAGAATAGGGCTTTGGGGTATAGTATACTAGACTAAAAAAAAGGAACCCCCCCTAAAAAAAAAAATAGTATTGGTAACTATTGAGGCCCCTGTTTGGCGGCTAGCTGCAGCTGACAGCAAGAGGAAGGTCATGGGCATGGGGTGAGCTCGGAGCTGGCATCACTGGTCTGAAGATGAGGAGGGCTAGGCTGTAACATCCAAAAGTTACAACAATTATTATTATTGATGTCCCTTCAGATCAAGACTGAAGCCACGCACTTGCGTGCAGATTTCTTTGGTCTGCAGGCACGGCTTAAGCGTCGCCTGCTCAGTCTTGCCTGAGGCCGCAGAGCAGGCGCCCCAAACGGGCAGCAAATCTCAGCTCGTATTGGCGGCACTCCAATCTTCATACGACCAGCTCCGACACTCGGTCGAATCGCAACCTCGGGTTGGAGAGAGGCTGCCGTGCATTAGGCGTATGTACTTTGGAGCTTTCCAAGCAAGCATTGCACGGTACTTCAAGGCCCCGGCAGGAGAGTCTCGTGCGCTTCGATGCCGACACTACCCACGGCCGGGAAGCGCTCAAACGTGTCCAGTAAGTGCGTCTGTGCCCAGAGGTCTCGCACGCTTGCCGTAGAGCCCTCGGGCCATCCCAGCGAGGAAAACTGCTTTGCAAATCCATGTTATGTCTGGGACCTTATGGTACTAGCTTGTAGTAGCTATATGCTGCCAGTGCATTGCCTCAGCTGGAACTTATGTAAGTTAATGAAACTCTCTCGGTAACCTCAGAAGCGATGCCGAGCCGCCACACTGGCAAAGACTTTGGCATCGGAGGGATTGTAAAAAGCGACGGCCATGGATAAATCGCCCATTAGTCTGCTGTAAATTTTCCACGTACCGAAGTCTTTCACAAGCCGACCTGGAGCGGTATCAGCCTGGTTCACCGAAAGGACCTCTTTGTTCAGAAGGAGCTCCTTCTGCAAGGGAGTGATGGAGGGTCTGCAGCTGCC
Organism: Symbiodinium sp. clade A Y106; assembly: GCA_003297005.1. NCBI lineage: Eukaryota > Dinophyceae > Suessiales > Symbiodiniaceae > Symbiodinium > Symbiodinium sp. clade A. The sequence goes on from BGNK01002778.1 coordinate 50,031, forward strand.
TGATGTGAAGTTCCCTAAGATCTGATCTGTCTTCGAGCAGTTCAAGAGAGGAGTCGTAACGATCAGCGGTGAGGCCAGGATGGCCCACATGGAGACCTCGGTTCGGTACTCGACTTTCGTCATATTCCCGGTCTTCCCGTTGGCATGGGCGGCCTGGCGGTAGTTCCCGGTCTCCAGCATGTCCATGTCATTCCAGGCAAAGGGGCGGCCGGAGTACTCTTCAGGGATCTTCGTCCTCTCTTCGATGACCTTCTTTGTGTCCGACCAGAGAGGGACGTGATCGCCTGTGGCCCTCCAGGACTGGGCGACTTGAGGGCCCCAGGTCCACGGATTCTCCTTCCCCCACTCACACATGTTAAAGTGGATCGGCCGGCCTGTGGCATTCAAAGCTTTCGAGAAGGCCGTGTAGGTCGGCTCAGGCTCCATTCCCTCCGTGAAACACCAGTCCATCTTCACCACATCCACTCCCCACTCTGCAAAAACCGCTGCATCCTGGGTGAAATGTCCCTTGGAGCCAGGTCGCCGATCGACGCAAGTGTAGGTCCCAGCGCAGGTGTAGAGTCCAAATGTGAGGCCCTTGGAGTGGGCGTAGTCTACGATCGGCTTCATGCCATTGGGAAAGTGCTTCCTGTCTGCTTGCAAGAAGCCCGAGGCATTTCTCTCGTGATCCGCCCAGCAGTCATCCAAATGAAAGTGGCGATAGCCGGCATCATAAAGGCCAACCTCAGGGCTCTGGAAATCGGCATTCGCCCGTGTCTGGCCTAGCTAGCTTCTTATCATGAGCCTCATTGCCTGATGAAAGGCGTCGACGGAAAGCTTCACGCTCGCTTCGTCGCAGAAGTCGAACTCTGGCGCCTGTGCCTCTGGGCCCGGCCACTGGCGACCGAGACCCACCCAACTGGACCAGCCCAGAGGCGGCAACCGGGAGTGGGGAGCGCCATTGTCGTAGCCCAGGCTTACGGGTAGCCCCTGCAAGCCCAGAGAAGCAAAGATCCGCCAGGACATTCAGAGCAGGCCCCGAGACCTCCCAGGCTGTCTTACCTTCTCTTTCAAAGGGGCTGCAGCGAACACAACGCTTCCAAAGAACCCGCTGGTGCAACTCTCGGAACTCTGGAAGATTGCAGCAAAGCGACCGCCGTCTGCTTCCGGAACTTCTGGAAGGCTTCGGCTCCCCCTTTGAGCAGCTCTGTTTCAACGATGTCCCGGATCACCTCCTCCTTCAGATGCATCCCTGCTTCCAAGCCCAGTCCGAAGCCTACACCAAGGAAGGGTGGTAGCAGGACAAATTGCAGAAACACCTTTGGCTCAGCTCAAGCTTGCAGGAGCCCTACTTCTTCTGATTCTACTGGTGAAACTCCTAACATCGGCGCTGCTCTTCAGACCTTCTTTGACCTGGCCGAGACCAAAAATCTGCTTCATCACATGATCATACACATCTGGATCTAGTGGATCTAGGGGATCTAGGGGATCATGGGTCTTACATTTACATCTCACCGAACAATGCTACTCTGGGTCCAGAGTGGCTAAAACTTCTGACATCAACTGCGCCGCTGTAAGCAAATCGAGCCTTCCACATGTGTCCAGACCGGAGCCCTCAAAGCTAGGCTTGAGCCTGTGTCATGCAGACGAAGTTTGCAGCGCCATGGCCACCTCCACAAGGCTGTTCGCCACCTGCACTATCGCTGACTTGACTCCCTGATACTTTGGTGAAGACATGGCCGGGCAAGCCGGGGCAACGGGGCAAGAATGCTCCCGCCTCTTCGGCGGAAGGTGCTGGACCGTCACCCCACGCATGATGCAAATCCACTTCTGCAAGTTCAGGAAGCTTCAGGGCCTTTCACATGCATACGATTGCCCACGCAAACTTCACAAAGCCAGAAGGAGCACCTGCCTTTGCCAGCAGCTTCATGGGAACAGGCGAATCCTACAGCTCAAGCTACCAGCATCAAGCGCTGCTTCTTCGTCCCTCAGACTGCCCTGGCCAGCCCCTGGTCAGCGTCCTTCAAGTCGAGATCGATGTCGCTGCTGCGACTGACGATAGCGGGCCTCAGTATCCAACGTGCTACGAGCAGCGCACCGCTGCACACTGCTGACGCAAGAAGTAAGCCCTAAAGCTAAACCCTAAAGTCCCAAGAACCCTAAACCTCAAACATTAGCGAACCCCTATAGTAGTCATGATCATAACAATACCTCCAAGTAGGGCCGGGACAGAAGCAAGCGGAGCAACTCCAGGCGAACGGTCAACTCGCTGATCTTCGGCGCCTCGGGGAAGCTGCAAGCTCTCCGAGCTTCGCATCATCCGGGTCGCACGGATGCACGAAGTACACACATAATGTAGGGGCCTTAATAACTAGAATAGGGTTCGGAGCGTATATTCTACTATAATTGACAATAAATACAATAGGGAACCCCCAAAACCCTATTCTAGTTATGAAGGCCCCCAAATGACTCAGGTCTGAACTTCTGGCAGAAGCAATGACTTGACGGTTGGTTCCGGACTTCGTTCGGACATGCGCATCCCCAGCTCTTTCACAGCTTCGTGCTCATACTCCATGTCACCAAAGTTGATGATGTTGCGACGAGAGTGCCCTTCACGTCCACTGAAGAAATCAAGGAATTCTTGCTTCATAGCATGGAACTTTGCTGCCGACATCTCCACGAACTTGAAGCGTTGAGTATCCTCGTCGTCCCAGTAAGCATCGACGTGCTTCGCAGGGATCACACTGTCGTCCTGGTGCCTGACCCTCTTGCGTAAGCGCAAACCTCTCAGAACTTCCTTGGCATACAAAACCGTAGGTCCCCCCGGGCTGGCAAAGAGAGAGACAAGCTCCGGTGCGAATCGTCTCAAGCAGTTCTCAACCCAACGGCTTTGTGCGTTGGTCACAATGACGCAGGATCCGGAGTATTCCATGCAAGCTTTCAGGAATCGTTGCAAAGACTCGCCCCAGGCGTACAGTAGCTGCTCTTGCTTTGCGGTAAGACCCTCGCAGTCCCATTGGTGTGGCAAGCCCCATCGGTCAAAAATCTCGGTGGACGGAAACAGAGTGTCATCCCAATCGAGATATATTAATGTAGAGGATGTGTCAAGCACAGGTGATGCATGCCCAGCACAGCTGGCCGAACTTGAGCTGTAGGAGCTCCACTGAACGCTCCCCGCGGCTGTGGTGTCCAAGCTCGCACCCCTGGATTGCAGGTTGAACGCCTTCGAAGGACAAGCTGGACGGCGCGACACGCTGGAAGAATCCATTGTCCAAGCGATGCTGAACAAACACTACAATCACTACAACAGGCCCTGCCTAGGACCTAGGATGCTACATCGTACTGACGGTTCAGACTGATCTGTTGGCTTCCAACCACATCACAACAATCACGTGTGCCCTATCTACAAGCCTGTCGGCTGCCGCATCAGGAAGTCCAGACATGCATTCAGGCAGGTGTTAACTGCACTTGCTGCAAAGACTTCCGATGCGAGGCCCCGCTGTCCTCATGTGGTCACCATGCACGGGTTGCTGTTGTCGGGCGCACGTGGCCACCGTTGTGAGCTGGCCCACCGCAATCTCAAGGTGTCCATGGCCGTGGCGAGGACTCACCGTCAGGGGCACGTGCGCGCGGCGAGGGCAGTCACAACGGGCTCGGGCGTTTTTGTTAACCGTTCGTCGATGGTTGCCCAAAACATGTACGTAGCAATGATGCACCTGTGGGTGTGGACTGCCTTCCTGATGTATATGGTCATATGTTGTATGGTCATTGCATGGTGGTGTCGTAGTGTCTTTACTGTTGCTGCTGCACCGTCTTACTATCTCCCACCTCCAGCACTCAGCAGGCACAGCTGCCAAGCTCGCACACAGATCTATATCACGCAGAACGCCGACCGGCACATGTTATAAATTTCTGGCACCAACAATTATAACGGCTGGTAGCTGCTCAACCTCCTGGATTCATCGAGAACACGAATGCTTTGTAAATCTGTAGACACTCCACTGAGTCCTGCGTTCTCTCATACTCCAGCAGCACACCGTACTGCTGCAACAGGTTCCCAATCTCATCGTCCTGCTCCTGTCAGACGAGAGGATAAATCTCTCCAAGTTTCAACTTCAAGCTTAGACTCATGACAACGTGTGACCATGTCGTACTGTTACAAGGTCTGGCTAAAAAATCATTCTATGCATCAAGCTTACGGCAAAGTGGACCTATGGCAGGCTTGCTTTCGGCTTGCAACGGCTTGCCGTATATACATCTCTCTGTGTAGCCTGTAGCCTCACTCTCACTGCACCTGACAAGCTGACAAGTATGTACCATCCCCGGGTGCACATGCTCGGGATCCCCGGGATCCTCTTCTTGCAAAGGAATCGGATCATCTTCTTCTTCTTTTTTCTCAGCCGGGGAACTTTCCTGGCAGAGTAAAGCTGCAAAAGACTCAGTCCACTGCTGGAAATCGGCCTTTGCCGAGTGCTCCTTCAACCATTGATTGAAGCGCTTGAGCCTAGGGCTGCTGCTGATACTACGGGGATAGTATAGTATTATTATAGTCTTATAGTTATAGTCAGTTATAGTATAGTATGATATGGATCTGGAAGCGCACTTCGAAGTGTCCCGGGTCTCCGGCTGATCCATATGCTCAGGAAAGCAACATGTCTCCGACTCTTAGAACCAGGAAGGCTGGGTTGACTTGATGGGCTTGTCGCCAGCCAGGGTTTGGGTAGATGTACCTCTGGGTCCCGAAACTGGCTTCCCATTGAGGGGTTTGAGAAATCAGGGTTTGGGGACATTGTCCAACCATGTCGGTGCTAATCACGACCCTGGCGCGTCAGGGCTGCAGCGAACGAATGATGCCATGTGCATGAGTCGAGAAGGACAAGGATGTGGCACACGAAGCTGGGGCCACATTTTGCTTCAAGCCCTCACTTCCGCAGATGAGGCGACGAATTCCAAGAGCACCTCTGAAACTGTACGTGTCGATGTCGAGGACTCCAGATGCTGAGATAGCGTCTTGCTCGCGAGACGCTGAAGCATCATGCACAGCATATGCACAGGTGTATGCAATGCTGCCGACACACTTGGCATTCTTGCACGGGCTGCTTCTTTGCAGCACTGGTACTTGTACGAATTTGATACTGGCGCATTCTTCTGGCACTCAAACTCGCCATCAAGCGAAATGAGCTGTCAGAAAATGCAAGTGCCCCCATCATGCTGACAAAGCAGAGTCACTTCCCGTCGTGACTCCGGGCATAACGCGCAGCCCTCCCTGCAGTCTGGCACAAGATCAGGAGGCTGCAACCCCTGACATCCTGGCCAACCTGCCTCGCTTGGAAGCGGATCGGATCACTTCTTCGCGGCACCTGCCCCGGCAACAGCCTCGTCAGAGTAGTTACAAGAAAGACGGCTTCCATCACCCGCTCACCCCATCCCTCTGCAGCTCCAAGCTCCCAACGAGCTTGAATGCATTGGTCAGCCGCGCAGCAGCCTGGCGCAGCTCAAATTTCTCAAAGGACCCCCCTGAGCCGACGCTTGGAACCACGCCCAAAGGCCTTTGGGAGCCGGCGCTCCTGAGTGCTGTCCGCAGGGCCTTAGACGCAAGGAGAAGCGTAGGTTGCAGTGGTTGCAGCAGCTTCTTTGAAAAGCACAGGTGCGTGCGGCACGCCCGCTTTTTCTCAACGCACAAGTTATGCCCTGAGCCAGAGCTTGCCGCCTTCCAGCATTTTCACCTCCGAGAGGCATCAAACTCCCCTGTACAGTGTGGGGTCAGAAGTCAGAAGGCCAGGCTGGCTCAAGTGAAGATGTGAATGACGTGTTGAGCTTCCTTTGCCAACAGGGGCAGACGCACGAGGCTGCAACAACGCTGCTTCCCTCTGTAACCCCACCACGACACACGACCCGGTGGTAATGCACAAAACTGTCGTGACATGCTTCGGGTTCTGCTGGTTTCACTACGTGGTGCAAGAGCACTCAGGCACTGGGTTGCGGAGCAACGCTCTTTTCCGCACTTGTGCCTTCCGATCTCTTGACACTTGCAGAAACCGCTGAGTCTCAGGGTGGTTCGGCCTACAAGCAACGGTGCGGTTTGGATGGACCTTCTCATGCAGTTGCGAACAAGTTAGCAAGGGAATTACATCGCAGACTTGCGCCATCCCTCATGAACATGCACCGTGACACCTGGACTAAGTCAAACTAAGGCTCTGCTCGACAAACTGGGCAAGTTCCTCTGTCATCAGGACAAAGCTCTTTAGCGCACGGGCCACAAACGCAGCCTCAGCAAGCTTCCAAGCACGGCTGTCGCCACTGCAACGTCAATGTGCTATCCGAACAACCCAGCAGCTCTCGAACGTGGTCGATGCAAGACGCTGTATCAATGGCTAGCAGACATCCAACTTGCCGGCAAGGGCACGGTGACCGCAGGGGACGAAAGCGTGGGTTTTCCTTGGCAGCCGTGCTGGCGGTAGGGTGTTGGCACAGCAAGAAATCAAGATGGAAGAGAAGGCAGAACGCAGTGAACGCAGTGAACGCAGCCTCGTTGCGGCGAGGCCAGGCAAACCACGCACATCAAGTCCTCGTCCTCTTCAGGCCCGGGACTCTTCCTGTGTACATCCTGAGGTCTCGTCGGACTTTGCAAGAAAAATCCGAAGCGCCGAAGCGTCTGCGCCGAGTCCGAGCGTCTGCCGTGGTTCGCACAGCGCAGGCTTTCCCACGATCTGTCAGGATCCGGCTGGCCGGCCTGCTGGCTACAGGGGCCACGGCACTTGAAAGCCGAACGAAGAGACCAAGAGAAGACACGAGAAGCTGAGAACCTGGCAGCTGCCCTGGAATCGGTCGGCCAGAGGGCCCCGCGGAGGGCCCAAGTGGAGTAGGTGCAAGAGGGGGCAGGCACGTTTCTCTGGGGATGGGGGGCTGGGAACCCACGTGCCTGACGTAGCCTCCGTGACTCGAGGCGTTCTGGGCAGGGAGGGGGCCAGGAGCCTGCCGTGGCTCGGTCTCTGATTGGCCCATGCCAGGTCCGCTTCTGGAAGGAGGCGCCCGCTGCGCGCTTGCAAACGCAAGGGCAGGATCAACAGTTATTGAAACTTGGCCAGAGCAGCCGGCGCCGTTGTAAGCGGCCACGATAAAGAGGTGCCTTCCACTGTCCAGATGGCCCACCTGTGCTTTCTGAGGCAGAGTGCCTGAAGCCCCGACGTCTCGTGCCAAGCGGTGTTTGCTCCCAGAGTCGAGGTTCACCACCTCGATGTAATAGCCGTCGACCGGACCCCCGAGCTCCGAAACCTTCGAGGATCTCTGATGACAGTCGTCAGGGAAAGTCTGCGCCTCCGGGGGTTTCACCTCCAACTCCAAGACGCCCGCTTTGGGCACCACCCGCAGGCTCCCGGGAGTGTCCGGGCGCCTCAACCCTAACAAATTCCGCAGCGGCGCCGGTGCCGCGGCGCTGTGGCCCAACAGCCGCCTCAGACAAGCGAAAAGGCCGAACACGGCCACCTGGCCCCAAGCAACAAGCCGTAGGGTCTGACGGAGCGTCGGAAAGTGAGCGTGCTTGGGTCAACTCAAACTCCTGAACCCTTAACCGGAAACCCGGAAACTTTAAGCTTCAAAACACTGGCGACGAGGCGCTGCAGATATCTGCTCAGTTCCTGCTCCCGCTGCTCACAGAACTCCACCGAAAGCGACTGCGTGAAGGCCGGAAGCCAAGATCTTTCAGGACCGGGAGGCAGGTCTCTAGCATCCACAAGAGAGCACAGCTCCTGTCAGGATCGCAGCCCACAGGACTACAGACACACGCACACAGGCTAACCAACTGAATTACAAAGCCAAACTGGAAGACTGTGCAGTGCTAGGGCTAGGCGAGCCATGAACATCCCAGAAGCTGTAAAGCCTAGAGTCTAAAACCCCTCACTTGACAAACCCTGAATATCTGCCAGCCTGCAGACTATAAGAAACTATAAACCCACGTAACCGACACAGCATGATGACCGCCAGCAATCTATATACAGAATGCGATCCTGTAAAGGGCTGCAATGTGAAACAGTTGTATTTAAGTTGTATTTTGAAACAGATGCACTGTGAAACGGATCATGCAATGTGCAACAGATGCAGGTGGGAAATGCTGTGCTGCACAAGTGAGATTGCCACATAAAGACAATGCTATGTCACAGCTGTAGAAGCAGTAGAATACACCGGGACCAGTCGCTGGCGGTCTGCAGCCATGCATTTCGCACCAGCATGGGCTGAGTCTCATCGCCAACCCACGGTCGTACGCTCTGGCATTGCGGGAAGGATCTGAAGAGCTCTGCAGGGGTCAGCTTGCCCCGGAATTCTGAGGTGGTTTAGTGATGCCAGCCACCAGTTGTGATTGTCCAACCGGCAACACTTTCGGCACGAAAAATCTGCGCAGCACCGATCCACCTCAGGCACTACTTGCACTTTTGCACAGGCCAGCGCTCCGATCGCCCAGCGCCTCCAGATGCGCTCAGTCGCCACCATCTCCAAAGTTAGGAGAGGCTCGAAGGCCGAATCCAGTGGGGGGAGCGCGGAGAGCTGTCGGAGCTGGTCGCCCTCGTTCTCCTCCACGTCGACAGGCGCCGCCGCAAGATTAACCCTTGTAAAGGTGGAGTTCGAGCTTGGCACACACAAGACCTTCCTCAGCTATAGAATAACAAAAGCCCGCAACGGCAAGAGAAGCCGTAGCGTGCCCAGAAGCATGCGACCTTGTCGGGATGCAACAAGAGTCAATCTTGCGGNGGAGCGTCCCGTTCTCACACCTACACATCCTGCCGCTACTTGGCATCAAAAAATCCCGAGAACCCCAACACAGACCTAAGCGTGCCCAAAGCTTTGGGACCGTCCCGGGGTTTTGCCCCCGTCATTTTCTCATGCTTTTGGGCACGCTACGGCTTCTGTTGGCGTTGCGGGCTTTTTTTATGCGATAGCTGAGGAAGGTCTTGTGTGTGCCAAGCTCGAACTCCACCTCCTCGTCGTCTTCGCCTTCGGCAGCTGTAGCCGCCTCGCTCTGGGCGGGCTCGTTTGTGTGCGCTGGCGGGGGAGGTGCTTGAGGCGGAAATTCCGTGGGGAGCTTCTGGCGCTCCCAGCAAGAGCACAGGGATGTCTGCGCACCGCCCATGGCTCTGCACAAGCCCGACACGACCGCGAAAGACACCGCCTGGATCTGTGAATTTTACATGCAAGGCGATGTGCTCTAACAGTTGTGCTGCCGCGGCATGCTGACTTTGCAACCGCCTTGCTGCAGGTACACTCCGAGATTCACAATGCAATGTTAGCGAAACAATTCAAATCGAAGCTGTGCAAAGCATCACCATCGTCAAGCCCAAAACCACGGCTAAGAGCACGCAGATTTGATCCTCTGCATTTCCGACCCTGCTGACAGTCTATCGTGAGCAAGCTGGGGCCCCCTCGTTTCGCCCAAGCTCATGCTGCAGGAATCTATGGGACAGTTGCTGCGTTTTGCTTCCTGGCTCGTCGGCCGTAACTTCGGAAAAGGATTCAATGCCTGTAACCCAAAAAATTCTGAAGCATAACACAAGCCCCACAACCTCTAGAACCCCAAAACAATGATTTCAGAATTCCAGAGCCTCATGAGCATGATGGAAGTCGGAAAATCGCCGCCAGGTCGTCCAAGAAATTCCACTGCAATGTGTCACTTTCAAGCAATACTCCACGTGCCCTCCTCGGTTGCCAACAACAAGGACTCTGCCCTTTCGGAACGGGTGGGCATGATCTTTGGGGCCAAGGGGCCTACGTCCTCGTACTCGGTGATTGCTGCCTTTTCAAAACTGCACACGAGCCAGCCGGAAGACATGCATCACTGCTAATTCAGCCGAAGCCACCGTGAATCTTCTCTGGGGCGCAGAATCTGCATCCATAGCACGATCATCCTTCACTGGGGCCAAGTGGTGCACCGTGTCTCATTTCTCATTTTGGGCATGTCTGCTTCAGCAGGCTCGGTATTGCTCGATGGATGCTTTGGGAACCTGATTGGTTGTCCTGGGCTGTTTTGCTTCAGTGCGGTGGAAGCAAGTTTGAGCCAAGCTATGCGAAAACAAGCCGTCGCGCCTTCGAAGGGCGTACACAGCACAGTAGGTCATGTGCAGTCGCCATCTACACTCACTCGCTCTCAGTCTCATCTTGGCGTGGGACGCGCGCCGTCGTTCTGTCCATAGAACCTTGCGAAATCAAGTTTCAACTTGCAGTCGTTGTAACGAAGAAATCCAAGCTGTGAAGGTTTAGGGCTCATGCTTTGCATCATTTGAATCATCTGCATGGGGCATGTCCGACACGATGTTAGCTACACCATTGAAACATTTTGAAACCAGATTGGTCCTACAAGCATCCGAAGGATTGGACCACAAACCTCTCGGTTTTAGCATTGTCAACCTAAGATACCAGCCTGAAATGCTGCAACAGTCTGGGAAAACTGGATCTCAGAAGCCGTGCCTTTCAAAACAAAACTCTGGATTGCTGACCATCTTGTCTTGGCAGCTCGCTTTTGTAGCTCCCTCCTCGAGATTGCCTTGCCCCCAAGTTGTGAAAGCACCTCATTCCTTTTGGGCGCTTCCTACCACTGCCAGTCTTTTCCAGAGTAGTTTGATGTGCCCTGTCGCTTTCGCTTGTGCTGCCGACAGTAGTGCCTGAGGACATATCACTGTGACACATGGGAGCATCGGACATGGAAGATATGCAACATCTGTTCGAGGATGCTAAAGACAATCCCAAAAGGCGCCTCACAACAGCAAAAAACAACATACACACACACAAACCCGCGGCAGAGAACAGCAGCGCACCGCTTTAATTGAGGGCTGTGCTTGAGCAGTTCGGATGCAGCATCATCCGGAGCCAGACCCGTCGTCTTCAACTTACCATCACTGTCCTTGCCCTCCTTCAGGTTTCAAGATATTTCAGGACGTTCAAATGGCCCAATGGGCCGCAACGATTCTCAGCACCCTGGCCTCCGCATCGAGCAGAGGGATTGCGGCGGGGTTTGATTTCAGAGAGCCTGGAGAGTCCTGCCGAGGTTTAAGCCTTTAAGCCACATGCCGGAGACCTGGCGCTGATGAGAACAAAGAAGAGCTCCTCCAATTCGAGCTTTGCCGCCACTCCGCGGAAGCCGGATATACCAGCAGAGTCGCAAAGAGATGAATCACGCCGACCTGGGACTCAGTTACAAGTAGCAGGTTGCAGGAACATGAAGACCAATGTGGGCGGGCACCACGGCAGAGTACCATGCCCTCCGCAATGGATTTGACCTTAGCATGTGACACGGCTTGATCACGCGGGGCACGACTACGACCGCAGTTTAACACCCTGCATTCAGTACCGACGAAAAGCTTAAGACCGTCGTCACGCCGTCACCGATCAACACCCCAAGCCGCCTACCCATTCATGCAGGGTTTACGAAGCTTACTACAGAACATTCAGCATGTTTCTTGCATCCGAAGCACCATGTCGGGCAAAGTGCGCTGAAACTTCTCTTGCATCTGACCCAAGACCTTCGAAACAGCGCGAACTTTCCCTACCGCACTGGGTGACTGCAGCGACTTGCAACCAGCCTCTGCTCTGGCTTCTGCATCTGCTGCTCGCGCCTCCTTGTGGGCCATTTCCAGCTGCAGCTCCTGCTTGCACTCTTGCCCGGTAGCACAGACGTCGCTCAGTTCGAAAGGATCATCTTGTGCGCTGAAGCTGCCGTGCTGCCTCGACTCGCGAAGCACGCTGCCGGAGTTCCTTGCCCGAGACCCTACAGGGAAAAGCACCCAAGACACTGGAACGTCCTCCGCTTGTCCCTCAGCAAAGGCTGCCCTTCTAACGGCCTCAGCTTGCATGGCACAGCCGCAGTAAAACAAGGTTCGGCTACGGAGCCTCCTCTGCTCTTCTCTGCTCGAGAACGGCCTTCTGTTCCATGTCTCCCGCCTGCAGGGGGCAGGGAATTTGTCCCACGGGCGCTTTACTTTAGAAGCCTCTGCGAGTGACCCTCGCGACACTGCTGCATCACACACGCCCAGGGCTGCTTCCACAAAAAAAACCCGAAAAGGATCTTTTCCCACGGGCACCTTCTGCATGGCCAGCTCCAGCTGCGCCTGCTCAAGCGCTGGCGGTCTCTTCTTTTTGCGCCCTACCCCTCACAGAAAGCCCTCAAGCGCGGCCGATAGACATTCGTACCTCAACATTTGAGCTCGTTTGACCGCGGGCCTCTTTTCGGACCAACGCTTCACGGAGACGCACCTGCAAAACGCAAGGAGCCAAGACTGAGCTGCACATTAAGACGACAAAATTCGCTCGGATTCCCGGCCTCGACGTCGGCAGACCGCTTGTGGGTATCGGATCGCGCCTGTCACTTGGTGCGCATCCAGCTATGACTCACGACTCGATCGCTGGTCCCTCAAGGCACCTTTTCCAAGATCTCTTCCAGCTTGCCCTTGGGGTTTGTTGCAGGCCTGCCAGCTGGCGACTCAAAGACAGGCAGATGAGCCCAAGCTCGGGCCTAGCGCGCGGAAGCCTCGCGGTGGCCTTTGGAGCAGCTTTCGACTTTGGAATGGGCTTGGCCGGCCCCGGCTTGGCTCCTGGCGTCCATGACTTCAGCACTGCACACCTTTCCGTTCCCCTTCGCCCACCAGGCCTTTCGATTCGAGCTTTGAGCGTTGTGGCGCAGGGCTGGGCTGACGCCGAGATGGCTCCTGCGATTTTGACCTCTTCGGCGGCTCTTGCGACTTCGACCTCTTCGGCGGCTGCTTTGCCGGCTCCACTGACTTCGACCTCTTCGGCGCCATCTTCGAAAACGGCCTCCAGAACCACTCAACTCACATCTGAGCCAAACGACGCCAAGAGAAGAAATCAGAGTCCTGAGCCCTCAGCGCTTTGCCTGGCTCCGGGCTTGATACCGCAGCGTGGAATCCCCCAGAGCGGAGAGTCGGGCCAAACACTGCGAAAACCCAAAAAACACCTCCGCCGCCACTGCAGCTCAGTGTGCCACAAGTCCAAAACCCATAGAAGCGCGGCTGCTGTCGTAAGCCACCTTTATCGGCCTTTTGTGCAGCCTGAAGGGCTATCGGTGAATCGGTGAGCACCACCGTTCTACAACTGGCAAAGTCCTCACAGGGCTACCAGTGAAAACTGTACCGAAGCAGGAAGACATGCGCGATCTCTTCCAACCAAGCCACCACCACATGCTGTAGGCTTCTCCTACAGCCGGCATCGGCCAGTAAAGCTTGCGTTGTGTCTGCTGATCTTATTCTTTCCTCACTGTGGGGTGGATCAGGATCTCTGCGCTCTCTGACAAGGCCAGCTGCACTCTTTGCTCAGCTTGTGCCAGGCAAGCCAGGGGAGTCCCCAACTGCATCGTCCTTCTGCGGATCGGGTGCACAGGCCCATGTTCATAGTGCGAGCGGGGAGACTCAAAAATCAGGAGACTGTGCGACTGTACCACACTGAGGCAACCCTTGCTAGGCTGCTGCACAACGACAAAGTCGACATGTACCATACTGGTCGGTCCTGCGAATCTGACAGATCTTCGATACGGTGGTAGTTCTGCAGCTCGGTTGAAATCTCGGCCAAAGTGGAGCAGAGCAGCTTGGCAAAGGCAGCAAACAAGGGCGCAGATGCCCAAGTAGCCGGGGAGGGGGCCAAATACTTGCTGTCAAAAATTTGTTGCCGCACCTGACAACAAGCTGTGCTCATTGCGCACAGAGTAGGACACGGGGCCTCTCCGAGCCAGAGTCTCATCCGAGGAAGCGCTGAAAGCCTCCCAGATAGTTTGCGATTCCCAATTGTCGTCTTAGCATCTTACACTCCAGGCGCACGTTATCCGCAGGGTCAGGCCGATGTGGTAGCAGTACATGAGAAGCGCAGCTTTCAAGTACTCCTTGGCTCTCAACGCTTTTGCCGACAAGCCTCAAAGTGCTCGGAACTTTGGACCTCACGACGTAGCTCTCAGTGATGGACATGACCGGGCTCCATGAACTGCAGCAAGGTGAGCACAGCCTCAAAGAAGGCATTCGAGCAAACCTTTCCTCTCATGACTGCACATGTCTCTCCACTTCACTGGGCCCTCCCCTACAGTGACGGACCGTGCGGGGAAGCACCAGATGAAACACCACCGCCTGAATCAGAGAGGAGCTGAGACTAAACACCACCTCAAAGGTCTTCTGAGTCAACACGCACAGGACCAAAAAGATGCACCTCCAGCATGGGGAACACCAACATCCTTCAAAACAACTCGTGCGCTTTCATACAATACCTTTCCAGAACCACACTGCGGAAGCACGACGGTCCGCCAAAGACGCCAGTGTGCCCGCAAGTTGAAGAAGAGGTGTGTCAGAGAGCCTGGCTCACTGGTGCTTTGAGACCAATCCGAAGCCCCCAAGTCCCCGAGTCGTAAGAGGAAGCCTTGAGCCTCCTCCCACACAGCCTCGATCCTCAGCCATGCTCCCAATGTGCAAGGAGCACCAGAGCAGCTGAAAGCAAGAGAGAGCCCGGCTCCCGATGCAGATTGTGCAGTATCACATCGCTTTGTACCAGGCGCCAGATCACCTCGCAGCATGCGACCAGGCCGAAGGCACGATCATGGCCAGTACTCCGCGCCTTGGTCAAGACCAGACCCAGGCTCCAGCAGTCCGTGAGAAGGAAGATGATGGGAACCTCCCGCGCGGCGAAGACTCGGCGCTTCGGAAGGGCTCCGACCATGCAAGCAGCTCTGACTCTTTTCCTTCCTTCGCCCTGGAGCCCAGTGGGTCTGCAGAAGGCGGTGGTACCGGGGGGGAGGTACCGGGGCGCTGTGATCTGCATCTGCGAGCTTCTGCCGCTGTGAGACGCTGCGAGACTCTGTGCAGCACCTTCACTCCTTGGCCGGGCCCATCTTCATCGGCAGTGCGCCATCAGATGCCTTCACAGGATGACATATGACAGGTCTTTTTTGCAGAGCCCGGACATGTACGTGCTGATTTAATAAGCCAAGTTACCATTGCAAAAGGGGCAGGAGCAGTTGCCGCTGCCGTCATGCTGCGGTCCAATGAAGCAGCAGCATCCCAGAAGCAGGAGAAGCCTCAGCTCCATGACACCCTGCAGCTTTCCCCTTAACCAGAGTTCCACCTATCCCCCCGCAACCTGATCAGAACCCCTTCAAGGACGCTTTGCCGAGACTTCGGATGAACAAAGTCTGCTGTTTGATGACAGGGAGAAAAAACAATGTGGCAATCTGCATGCCGGTATTTCGGGAGAAACAGAAGCCTGCACTTGAGCCTTTTCCGACCAGCTATTGCCCACTTGTGCTGCTGCGGAGCACACCACGCGCCACAGCTCTGAGCAACCCGTGCGCCCGCTGCTGGCACGTCACCCAAGCACTCGCACTTCTCACTGCCGTCAATGCCCTCCAGAACCACCAAGCCTGAGCCGAGAACCGCATGCCTAGCAGCTCACACAAAAGTCTCCGTCTGAAACAGAAGCAAAACGCTGACAAACGTCTCAGGCAAGCACCATGGCGACACCAGCGAGGGCAGCCGCCAAGGACCTTCATCTTACAGCAAGATCAAGCATTGGATCTATGTTTAGGTTGTACATGTAGACCAGTGTAGCATCCAGGCGAGCCAAAACTGAGCTGTCAACATGAAGAGGGTAGAGCTGATCGCACAGCTCCCAGTCACAATCACAGCCACTACCGAAAGAAGCCTGACCAGCAAACGCAGAGAGCGCAGCCCCGGGTAGTACGTCCACGGCTTCTCGGCTGGGGCCTGGCATCGCCCAGCTCTGGTGCCCAGCAGACGCCCCACAGGCTCAGCGGGCTCAGTCCTACCTCAAGCCATGGGTCAGGACAGCTTGGGAAAGCCTCCGTGGTCTTGCTCGACATTTCTAGAGGCTACTGAGCCTCGAGCAGCCTCCCTTTTCGATGACAGCAAGTCCCGCGCCCCACAGTGCCCTCTGGCACATGTGCAAGCAGCCGGGCAGCTCGCCATGCTCCAGTCGACATGGGCGCAGGACCAATCAGATCTGCATCCACTTCCGACAATCCACCCTAAACCTAAACCCTAAAATTGCCGTGGTACTGGTTTGGCCAAAACCATACTATACACACTATCTTGAAACTAGATTGTAGGCTTGTTGCGCTGTTGCCTGGGGAGTCAAACAGTCAAACATTGGGAGCCGAGTCATGCAGCGCGGCTTCTTGTTGAAATGCAAGGAAGTTTGCAATGCGACCGTGCAGGTGCCTGGAAAACCGATTGCACTTTCAGGGGCAGCATTAGCCTCACAAGTTGAAAGTTCCAACCATCGACACTTTCAAGGTGAGCCGCAACGGAAACAAAGAAAACGCCTCAGCAACAAGGTTCCCAAACCCAGCGGCAGCACGATGGTCCTGAGCAACACGTCAATATCGATGCAGTTTAAGAGGCTCGAACGCACGAGCAACCGCCGAAGATCTCACAGGCTCTGTGGCTGCTTTTTCCAAGCAATCATACTGCTGCACGGGTTAACCTCAGGACGAAGGGATCGGGAAGCAATTCATGTAGATCAACTGCACAGAGCAGGACTACAAACTTCAGGAAAAAACAAAGCCTGTACTGTCAATCAGGTTTAGATCCAAAAGGTCCAAGTCTCTCGGCCATCATCGCATCCAACGGCACTTCATGTGCAGCATAAGCTGGGTCACCAGGACAAAGATCCCGAATGACATCCAAAGTCTGCACCACAGAACCTGCAAATCAGACTTTCAGCGCCACCACTTAAGCTGCAACATTGCTTGTTGAAGCTATCGGTTTTGCTTTGGGCTCTGCTGCTCTATTTGCGGAGCAGGCATTTTCACGCCCGTCAAACTGTCAAGTGTCGTGGATTGCTCGCTCAATACCGACATGGCACGACTTGAGCATGCAGTATTGTTCATCCGTACTGCCAACTCCCCGACCAATTGTGGCACTGCAGTTGGAAGCCGTTCCCTTTCCTCAGCCGAGCAAAGCCCTGGCCATCGATCCGATGTCGCACACTCTTATAACTGAACTCACACAGGGATACTTCGTCGTTCTCAAGCGCGAGTGCTGCCTAACCTGTGATGCACATTGGTGCAACAACCTTTCTGAAGCTGAGTGCAGATACGAGCTCGGGGTGCTTAGAGTTCCAAGCGTAGGACTGCAGGTCCAAACCTGCGTATGCCTTACTCACTCCCCGCCCTGGCCTCCTCTCAGCAAACCTTGGATGACAAACGCACAACTCTCTCCCTCTCTCTCTCGCTCTTTCTGCGCTTCCGTCGTGCGGAGTGCAGGACTGAGCTCGGAACTGTGCAAGCGCTCGCCAGTCTCGCGATTGAAGGGATCTGGACGAAAACTCCGATGCCAGACGTGTGCCGACAGAGCCTCGGAAGATGCTAGATGGCCACTTTGCCGACTAGCACCTCCTTGCCCCAAGCGGCCCGGTTGAAGAGGTAGCAGTAGTAGGAGCCGCCGTAGTGGACCAGGTGGTCGAAGCGTGCCGTCGCTGTGGACAGGCCAAGCCTCGGCAGTTAGCGCTCCGTGGACGGGCCCAGACTCGGTCTTGCCCCGGCCTTGCCCCCATAGCCTTCGCTGAGCTCTCGGCAGCTCTAGCAGCGACGCGTTGCAGGGCCCGTCCTGCAGCAATCAGAGAATCCGTGGAGTGCCTGCACCCTGCGCAACGAGCAGGCGAGTGGCCAGCCCCTGGTCGAAGCTCGCAAGCCTCGTAGCGAGCGTGCTCAAATGGACCCATCTCCGACTTTGCTTTTCCATGCTACAGGCCTGCCGTGCAGATGCGACTGTAGATCCGAGGACGTCGATGGCTGGAAGGAATAGAACGCTTGGTCCACCAGCGCCTCAGTTAAGCGTGCTCCGCGCTCCGCGGTGAGCCGACAAAGCCAGACTGGATGGTGTGGCAGACTCAGGAGGACCTCTGTGTTTCCGTTGCGTTTAATTTGAAGGTTGGCTCTTAATCACTTGGGGTCTTGGCATTTAGGGTTTGGAGATATAGCCAAAACAAGTCTTGAGAGGACTAGCCGTTTCATCAAAGCGCCAGTTGTTCACCATGAAGACCTGGATTTCAGCGAAGCCACATAAACCAGCTGCTGAACCGCCTCGAAATGCCCGAAGGGCCGATAACGGTGCGCAGCCCGCAGGTTTTCTGGCAGCTTGGAGCCTTGCAAGGCGAGCCCTCCAGTGAGGTTTCAATCGTGCAGATGTCGTTCTTTCTTGTGCTCCCGACTCCCGGCCTGTGCTAGCATGCGAGGCATACATGCTCAGGCAGTCTGGATCCAGCACGAAGTGCTCGAACAAATGAGACGGAAACTCCTGAGACAAGGAGTACAGAACGAGCTGCGAAGATGCTAAGATCCCCCGGGCCGGAGCTTGAAAATGGCCAAGTTGCCACAAAGTCAATCGTGCCACGTGTTCCGGACAGGTGTTGGAAACGAGTCTCGGAGAGCAACGAGTGGACCGCATGCCCAATCTCGTGCATGAAAGTGACCGCAAAGCTCGTAGACAGGCTTTGCGAGCCGGGGGGCAGAGCATAAACCAGGCAAGTCTTGGGGACTTGAAGTTGTCCATCTGGCAACACCTTCGACCCCTGCAGGGTGAACTGCGCAGATTGGACCTTCTTGCCGGCACGCGGGAAGGGGTCCAAGTAAAGGATGCCGATGGTTCGATCGTCCTCGCGGAGGGCGAACTTTTGAACGGAGGGATGCCAGACTTCGCCGGGATCGGGAGCCTCTTGGACGAAAGCCAAGCCCAGTAGCCGAGAGAGCACCAGCTCCACGCCCTTCATCAGGGAGCCATAGCTCAGGTATTCTGAAATCTCATCGGCCTCTCGGTGCCTCTGCTTGCATCTCCGCAAGAGAAACGGTACGTCCCAGGGCTCCAAGGAATCACCAAGACCGATGCTTTGCTTCTCCTCCGCCAGAAGCTCTAGCTCCGTCAAAAAGCCGGGCCTCAAAGCGTCCCAGGCCGTCTCGAGGAACTCTTGTACTTTCTCAGGGCCCTCGAAAAGAGCTTCCCTTTGTGCATAATGGGCCCAAGTGTCGTAGCCACGTATCTTCGCAAGCTGCTGACGCACCGAGAGTAGCTGCAGCATCATCTCTTCTCCGGTCGCGTCCCGGTTCTGCTGCGCTTGGTGCATTCGGTGCCGTGTCTCGCCACACTGGACGGTTTTCAGTATCCTATCTGCGAGAAAGGTATCACGGGGAATGTGGACTTCTTCGCCACCACGAGCACTACGGCGCTTAAGTCGCCACTGGTCCAAGTTTAGGCTGTCCAACGCTGACACCGGCAGCCATGCTCCCTCCGTCTCAGCAGACACCTGCTGACGCACTTGCTCCTGACGATGAACTATGTCAAAAGAAAGCTGCTGCTCTGCATCCAGCATTTGCATGCATGCTTGCTTCTCAGCTTCCGCGAGATGAATGCCTTCGTGCTCCATCGATACTCGCATGTGGCGCAACACATTGCAAGCTTCCAGCGGCATGGATTCAACGCCGTTGGAATTGTCGGAGGCTTTCATGCAATTGTAGACCGTTGTATCGAGGTTCACCTCACTCATATACCCGGCAATCTCTTGGACTGCGGCAGAACCATTGACGCTGTAGGCCTCGTCTGGATGGACATTGCGGATCAGCTCAGCAGCATCCGCTATCTGGCAGAGGCCATTCGACACATCGTCCAGTAGCGAGACCGTTTCGAGCGGGGTGCATGCTGCTAGGCCGTCCAGCTTTTGTCGGCTCTGCTTGACAACATCTGCTGCCAAGACCGGAAAGTCTTCCGCTGAATCCAGGCCCTGGATTCCCAGGAGCGGTCCCTGCAGGCTCTTGCAATTCAAACCTCTCCCTGAAACCTTCTGCGACTTGCAAACCGATCATCCAAGACCCCATTTTATTGATAACCGCAATGATGGAATCTGACAGTTCTTCATTTCACACCGGTGCGCTGCATAACAACACGTGGTCGCTACGAACTTGGAGGTGGAAGAGAGCATTGCGTAAATACAACTGAGATTGCCGAATGCGCAGTGTCATGTCTGCAGGTGCAGTGTCTGCCGCCTTTCACATTGCCGTGTCTCGGTTCGACTATTTTGACTCTCCTGCCTCAGACTTGCTCTTGAAGAAGAAGGCACGGGAGCCACTTCTATACGGCAGGCAATCCTGCAAGAACAAACCGATGACACCAGCGCTTGTGCAGGCCAACCGCAGAGGTGTTCGTTGCCTCCGCTCGGAGGAGAAAGTTCAGAGCTGCTGCACTGTTGACTCGGCCTGGCCACGAAGTTAGGGACACAAGGCCTTACTCCCTGCTATGCCTATGCCATTGCGAGCTTCTGAAATAGCCCGAGTGCTGCGCGAGGATACCGCAGTCCAACATTTAAGCGCAGCATTGGCACCGCAACCGGGTCGCAGCAACGGATCTGTCAATTGTTTATCTCCACATGTCTAATCTGTCTTGCCACACTCGCATGGCAAGGCAGAAGAAGACAGCGGAGTCACTTTGTACGTTGTCTTTAGGCTCTGCTTGCGATGCCACATCTATGCAATACACAGCTTGAGCCAGAAAGTCCAAACATCGGTTGCAAACGGAGTGAGGCTGCAAGGGCTGGGCGAAGGACACCGTCAGAAGCATTGCTCCAGCTGAGAAGCCACAGGCGAGGATGTGCAAGCACCTGGCAGTGTCGTTTACACATTCCGAGTATGCTGCGTGCAGAGTCATGCAAGGCTCAACCTGTGTCTCCTCAGTGCCGAAGCTTGCTCTAGGATTCGCGGCAGTGCCTGTCATGGTTGGAGAATGCTGATCGTTGGGTGGTCTGTGGAAAGCTTTCCCAGGAGGGCCACAAGCCGCCTCACCCAGCTTCACCGTCACCAGAATCCAAGCCGACGCCACCACGACCCCCATGCCTCAATGCAGGGCTCTGCATCTCCGCAATTGAGCATCCGGTCAAACAGCTAGTGGAGTCATGTGAGGACGGCGCTCAGCGGCAGGAAATCCGAAAATCGCTCTGCCTCATGTCGTCAGGTTTCTGCTTCTGCAGTACCAGACGAAGGCGGCGCTGTACGTCCCTGCCACAAGAAATCAGTCAAATCTCCCCTGCCTGTGAGGACAGGATCAATCCCACGATCAGCCTTCCAAACATACGGGGCAGCCGAACTGTGTGTTGAAGATTTTGCATGGCTAGCATTACAGTCATTAGAGCTCTTCAGCCCCTGCTGGAGACCACTGCCTTCCGGTGGCCAGGGGCAGAGCCAAGACCAGTGCCTCCACGCCAAAGTTTTTGAAAGAGCACCGCCATTGAAGCTTCAGCCCTGCTGCTTTGAGGCGGCAACCATCACTGACCAGCAGATGACGACAACAAGGCCGGAAACCTCTTCTTGAATCGTGCTGGCATTGAACAAGCACTACTGGTAGCTACTGTTGGACTGTGCGCCAGGCTCCAAGGAATTTCCAGGGTTTCACCACCCAATCCGACCACTCCGCTTCAGACTGCACCTGGAGGCTCTGACTGTGACACTCCGGCATCCACAAAAGCCCGGTTTCATGCCTGAGAAGGTGCTGGCGACTCACCAACCTCAGACCGTGGCACAGGCGCCTCCTGCTGGACTTTTGCGCCGAGGTCGGCACCAAGAGATGCCCGAAGCCGATGGCACGAAGCCAACATCGCAATCTGAGAGATGCAAGCTCAGGGCGCGGATGGGATGTCTCGGTGAGGCAACCAATACTAATGTCTCCAAGGACCCAGCCCGGACGAGATGAGTCGAGTCATTACGGGCGATGTCTCGAGGATTCGGATGCACTGCAGGACCTGAGCCGAGATGTCAAATGTACCCAGAAGCACCGTCAAACACAGCTCAGAGAGACCTCAGGGACATGCCAGCACGTAGAGCTGCATTAGCTCCAGCACGAAGAGCGACTGGCCCTCTGCCATTCCGCCATTCTCGGCTTTGCCTCGGCACTTTAGCGTCTTGGGCCTGCAAGCAAAAGAGTCGGCTTTTCTGTCTTCGCCCCGGGCTGTTGGGCCGAGCAGGCACACCGACAGGGCCTCGGCTCCCGATAAGGAAAGTGCCCGCGGCGATCTGCTCGGAGTCGAGAAGAGAAGGATCTTGTGTTATACCGCGTAGTCAGAGGTTCTGCGATGCAGAACATGACTGACGGATTTATGGTGGCCGGAGAATCCAAATGCGTGGGCTTGTCGTGAGCGCTTGCACACCGCGCGAGCGCACATGCTTGAATGCCAAGAGCAGGTTGCGAGCACTAGGTCGAGGTCGCACATGCGATCTTAGACTCGCTTTGTGAGTTTAGGCGAGGCCCCGATTCGCGAGTGGAGCTGCATATGTGATCTCCCGAAGCTGTCACGAATGCACAGATAAGAACATGACCAGACAAGGAGAAGGGATCTCTTCGATGAAGGCCTTCGATGACATCACCTGTCGGCTGCACACACGGAGGTACTTTCCAACCGTGCATCGCTATCTTCGCTGCCCTGATGAGCCTGTCTGGTCCACCAGCAGCATCGGAAAGAGCGCCTCCCCCACAAGCCTGGCTTTCGGCTTGTCAGGCACTGGCGATGCGTGCATTCTTCAGGAGGCCTGTCGAGGAGGAAGGCCGGCAAGTACCAGACCGCGAAGACCAGAGGCGTGTGCACAGCAACCTGCCGAATGCGGTGCCAAAAAAACAGGCGTATCACTGCGTCACTCAACACCAAGAGACCAAGAGGCTGGCATGGATCAGCGAAAGCTTCAACGTGGCCCAGTGTGGCGGCAGCGGCCTCCGAAACTGGAATTCACAAGCTCGGGGCCCTCAAAAAGCCTTGCTTCGAGGGCCGCACGTGGCTTCAGACAAGCCTGGCACCACTTGCATGAGGCATGGTATGGTGGACAAGGGCCTGTCAATCGTGTTTGTCTGCACCGTGCCAGAACGGCAAAAAGACACGAGTTCTCCGACTCCTCCCTAGCATCAAAGGCCCCAAGTCAAAAACGGATCAGGCTGCCTGGAGGGCTGTCTTGTCACTGAATCATTGAGCTGACATAACTGCTGAGAACTTCAAGCCTTTCCATGACATAGTTGTAGGACGAAAGTACTACGTGCTGCAACTGCACCAACGGCGACTGAAAAAGAAACGAAGTGGCGACCTCGATTCATGCTAACTACTCATTGACACGATGACGCGGCAGCACAGCTTGGCATGCCCACCCAGCTCTTCTGTCATCGTGCCGAAGAGGCGCCTGAAGTTGGCCAGGCGACTACCAAAAAGACGCATCTTAACCGTAAGCTCCGGCCTATGGCAGTTCATGGCACTCACAAAGAAGTTCAGAGAAGCTCGCCTCACCGTGAATCACGGATGAGAACAGTGGCCAGACTTGCGAACGTCTGGATACGTGTCTGCTGCATTAAGGAGGATGCTGCACCACGTCGGGCATGAGGACCTTGCCGCATATTTCATGGAATCGAAAGGTGTTCAGGCTAGGGCCTAGGGGCTTCTGGGGAGGAGGCATTGGCAACGCAGCCCTCCATGAAGGCGAAGCCCCAGAGGTGCACGTAGCCAATAAAAAGCTGCATCACCTTCGCTTTTTGGTGAGGAAGCGAGAGAAGGCAAACGTTGATGAGAAGACTTCTCCAAGGCGTCTGGCGAAGGTGACGAACGGGTTCGCACTCATCAGCGAGGCTCTACCCTGCTGCGACAAGTGAAGCACCTGGCGTCGGTTGACATGATGCGAGCTGCGTGGCGGCAGCGTGGCGGCAGACGTCGGACAAGGCACGGGTCCGGCGAGAAGGCATAGCACCAAATGGCCAACGTATGAAGGAAAGGCCCTCAGCAAGGCAAAACACAGGCGCCTTTGCAAACTCCAACAAGAGGATGCACTGAGCAGGTGACACAAGCTGCAGCAAGGCCACTGCGATACGCTGAATCCGCTGCCTCAGAACCCCAAAGGATTAACACCTCTGACAAAGCGAAGGCCACAGGGGCTGCACCATGTTTGCAAGATGCTCTCGCACAGGTGGCTTCTAGCAGCAACCACCAGGGTTCGGCATGCCTGTCTGGGTGCACTTGTTTCCAAGCAGAACAGTCAACAGCGCTAGCCCGGCAGCCTGCCAACTTCGCGAATTCTGGCCGCACCCAGTGACGGCCCCAACCAACAGCAGCCCAAGCACCTGCCAGACAGTCCGACGGAGTCCGGCGGGCCAAAGTGCAGGAGATCAGCTACGAGTATGTCACATGGGTAGATGGCCGAGCAATTCAACGAGCGGAAAGCAGTCAAGGATCAGAATTGGGGTGAAGACTCCGAAACATGAAGGAGTTCACAACTGACATGTTCGACTGCTGAAATCTGTGTGTGTGTGTACATGATGAATAGTCCGACTTGTGGAAAGCCACTTCTGGGCCGACGAAAGGCAGAAGCCGAGCCCCTGGCAAAAACGATCATGCAACACGCCAGGACAGCATACCTGGCGAGTGGCCAGGGGTCCAGCGGCTTCTGCGCAGCGTGAGCTTCTGGGAGAGCGGCCCAAACAGAAAGGCCAAGAGGTCCTCTCTCAAAGGATGCTACAAGTAGCCGGACATCGTATCGGCTTCTCACAGCACTGCAGTCCAGTATGACGTTCACCCCAGCAGAGGGAAGCTCCACGGAAGACCTGGCCGTCGGCCATCTGCTCTGACTGCTCAAGGCTTTCTGTGAAGGCCTCGCTCCTCTTGAGCGAGAGCTCTCGTCACTCGAAGACCTACAGCGTGTCAACAGGCGAGGAGGCTCCAGGAGTGGGCTCTGAGGCTCCAACCACGATATCAGCATAACGATTTCTGGAGCCACGGCCTCACTGGCCGCAGAGCTCAGGACTAAAAGCCCGGCTAACGCAGCAGATCTGCCTGGATCCAGGGCAGCCTGGGCTTGTCGAAAGCACTTGGCACACAGCTCCGGCTGTATGTCTTGACATTCAAGGCATCGGCACCCGAGCCAGAGTCCAGCGACCCAAGTAGGAAGGCAAACCCTGGCCGCGATCTGCTTGAAACAAGGGCCCCGGGAGAACTCTGTTGTACATTGACCTGACGATGAGCCTTCGTTGAAAATCGGCACAGCCATGCATCTCCATAGACATTGGCACGGTGTTCAAACCGCCCCAACCCCCGGCCTAAACCTCACATGCGCCGCACGTTGTACGTCTTCACTGGCCAAAGCTGAAAACGAACTTTGATACCGAGTGCCTGAAAGCACAGGAAAAGAACAACGCAACATGGAAAATTAGTCGGGTTTCGGTTTCGCTCTTGTTGCTTTTGGGTGAAAGCTCAGGGGTGTGGGGAAGCTTGTCAGCAGTCAGACGAACATGGCCACACGTCAGTTTTCGTAGAACTCGCAACAACTTGATGAGAGCATGTCTGACTGCCCGGCCTTGCAACCCCAGACTTTCAAACCTCGAACCCGACACGACATCGAGCTGCCCTTCTACGTCGTCCCTTGAGAACCGCGCAAGAGGGGACTTGGATCGTCCGCAGTCAAAGTCAGGGCACGAGAGTGCGACACGACTCCAAGACCGGACCTTGACCCACGTGGCACTCGCGAACGTTGGCGAACGATTCGAGGCACCTCTCGGCCGCGTCTGACTCGAGAGACACAGCTAAGTGGATAAGCAAGACGAGAGTCGAAGCAAAGTCTTTACACACTCGTCACTCACTCTAACCTCATGCATGTAATTGTGCGTAGCACCGCACATTGACATTCGGCCACGGTGCTTGCAGTAGCGTCCTTGCAGAATTTCGTTCACGTCAAAGGTTCGTTGGTGCGATTCAGCGCGCCAGAGTTTGCACTCGAACACACGAGCTCGTCACATCATTACTTGCTATCACTATTGGGGCGTTGTTATGTTCGCGCTCAATCTGTACCTACCTGGACTAGAGATGCTCGAGGCACGTTCTTTCGCTGCCAACTCTCATAGTCCGAACATCACTGGGCATATGCATCAGCTCTCGCAAGGACCTGTGCAAGTCAATCTTGGCGGGCAGACCAAGAAAGTGTAGATACCCGCCACGTTGGCACAAAGGAAGGTCAACATACTCAACAAAGAGCGCACCTTTGAAGGACTCTGCAAGTGTGCATGGCCCCTCTTCTGCCCCCCAGCAATACCAGTCAGATGTTTAGGACAAAAACTGAGCATTCAGCAGGGTTGCCCTGCAAGCCCATGATGTTCAGCAGATCCTCACCACATGCTGGGCCGTGCAAGTGTGGCTTTCAAGTTTCCCCGGGCCGTTGGAGCCACAGCGCACCACCCCCACCTCTTCCGGGTCGACCTCGTCCTGGCGTTGCCGCGTGTCGACCTGTTGCTCACCGCTGAGATTCGTCCAAGATTTTCACAAGCAAGTGCTGCCTGAATTCCCACTGAAACAGTGGACTCGTGAGAGTCCGTCGTCGTCTCCTCCAGCTGCCATGGAGAGCTGGGGCAACTTACCAGCATTGTTTCAAACGAACCGCTTTGCTCTACCCTGCTGTGACATATGGATATGGCAGCAGATGTCCATTTAATTCCACGCAAGCCTCGCCGGCCACTGGCTGAAGCTGTACATCCACAGGCGCAGGTGCTGCACCTTGGTACACGAGCGATGCCAATGACGGACCACCGCACCCAGAGCAGTGGTGGTAGTGCACGCAACCCACTTGCATGCGACGAGTCCCAGGGCCGGATCATTCTATCAACTGAAACTTCCCCCTAACAATACAGCGCAGCATCGACAAACTCTCGACGCAGCCTTCACTTTGTGAAGATGCTGCATCTGCTGGCAGCGAACTTCGCACCTCGGAAGCCAGGACGGATGGCTCCCCGAGATCATTCCGTCCTCCCGTGAGCCTCTGAGCTCCCAGCAGCGGTAAGGAAGGACAACAAGTATATGAAAGCTATGCCTGTCAGAAGCAGCAACTGAGAAAGCGTCGTTTGCCATATTAAAGTGGGCTTGGCTGTGCAAGCGGACATGTACAGTAAGCCCTCCGAGGCCTGCCACAGACAAGCACTCCCCGATCAATATGTCGAAGGTCAAAGCAAGAACCTCATCCCACGTCGTTGGCGCAGTGGAAGAGACATCCAAGATAAAGCTTAATTCGCGAATTTAAAGCCGACATGACAAGCTACTCCCAACGTGCACGTGCCAACTTGGCAGTGTGGAGCGTGCACATACGCACACACACATACACACAAACGTCTTTTTCTGAGATATGCTGAGACCAGCACGTGCCACGCTGATCCGAATGCGGGCCTGTGGGCGCAGGCCAAGCGCAGCCGAGACCCCAGGGCTCGCGGCTTGCGGCCTGGCCTCGGTTGCCTTCCGAAGATCGAGCGCGTGGCCATGATAGTCAGAACGGGAAGCAAGAAACCTGGGCGGGAGAGCAAACGGGAAAACAGATCCATAGGCGAGGCGAAGAATGGAATCTGCACTGCCCTGGAGCTTGGCTTCTGATGACAATCGGAAGCACCAGTCGGGCATCAACATCAGGCTGGCTGGGGCCACTAAGGTCCGTGCCCCACAGTCCAACAGCCTTGGATTGCAGAAACTGGAGAGCGTGCTAAGTCTAGTCTCTCATCGGACCGGTAGCGACGATTCCGATGGAAGTGTTGAGCTGCTAAACTGGGACAGAGCTGGAAACCGAAGTCGGCATGGAAACGTCCTGATTCACACGACCCTCCTTCTCAACTGGTTGATTTGGATGAAAAGAGTCGGACGTCAATGCTCGCCCAACGCGATGCAACAGCCAAGCGACATAAAGAACACGCAAGACCCGATGACCAACCTGCCACAGGGCGGCATCATGTCTGGAATCCCAATGCAATAGTGGCAGCCTCTGTCCACCAGAGACTGTAGAGCTTCTACACAAGATATTCTCATCACAGCACTACGTCTCGGGGTCGGGGGGCTGGCTCGAAAGCCTTTCTGAACGGACTCGTTCGTTCCATCATCCTGCGATTCGACAGTCGACCGGCTGCTTAGAGAAGCAATGACTTGACGCAACTCCGCAAGCTTTCACCCAAGCCACAGAAGCTGGGAACCAGCGTCCCCCGGCAACTTTGCCGGCAACACGCGATAGGAAGACGAGCAGAAGGCTCCAACCTGGCTGAAATCTTCCCAGCAAGGAGATTTGGAGCTCTTGCCCAGGGTTGACAGGAACTGACGTTGAATTAGATGATACTGGAGACAGCGGAGAATGCTCGTGTATGCGGGGTTTAAGACTTTAGGATCTGTCGAGAGCTCGAACCAAGCCAAAACGCCCAGTCGGAGATGGTCAGCCGCTGCGGTGCATTCTTGGAATAAACCTGGCTGGGCGGGTAAAACCACAGACACCACAGAGACACGGATCGCATACCGTTACTAAGATCGGGACCGGAACGAAGTCGAAGGAATGTCCGCACAACTCGCAAGCCTTTGGAGATGACGGGATCCACGGGAACAGTCCCGAGCCGCCGAGGCTGTGGCCGTCTTGCCGTCTTTGCTCCGCAGCCAAGCTTGCAGACACTCCCTGACGCAAGAGGGATAAATGAGTCCGGTCCCCGAACTGCCCGAACTCCAGAGACGCAACCACGCGAGGCAGGCGAACGTGCAATTTCTTAGGCCAGGGCTCGTGAATCCACTTGATGCTGCCAGCACATCTGCATGGGCAGTAGAGCTTGCCAGCCTGACAGATAGAAAGCTCTCTGCGAGACAAGCCGGAATTCACCTTCAATCATCATGCTTCCGATGAAGCCGACGGTGCCCTGACTTCATGAGACAGGCCTCCTCCCCTTGCCGACATATCCGGCAGCAAGGCTCGTCCTGAAAACTTGGCTGCGGCCAGGGACACATCTAGCAAACAAGAAAGCAATGCTCGGAACAAGATCTCCTCGTCTTCAACATCATCGTGATCGCAATGGCCTAAGCCAACGCCTGCTGAGTAACAGACAGGAATGCGATTGTCAGAACATCTATGCAACTAACACACACATAGCTCAAGACAAAGCACGGTCGCCTTCGGGTGTCTCCGTTGGAAGCGCCTGCGACTTGAACAACCCTGAAACTGAAACCTCTTTGCACTCGAAATATTTTAAGGTCGCACCTCCGCCATGTCAGAAGCATCATGATCCTTCACGTCATTCAAAAGTGGTACCCAGCCGCATCGCAACAGGGCGCGATGCACTCTTGCTTGCGTTTTGCTCTCTTTTGGACTGATCATCCTTGTATATAGTCCTTGTACATACACTGTCTTGTAACACGATGCCAGGCGTCTGCTGCTCTTCGCTTCCGGTTCTGTTGCCTTGGTTGCTTGGCTCCATACGATCAAGTTGGTGGGCCTGCACGCATAAGCACAGACATGCCACTGTCCACTTTGAAGCTGGAAGCCACATAACAGCTGCTGGGATTTTGCCTTTGGGGTTTGTGGGAAACCCTCAACCCTTCCAAGCCTCCAATCAAGCACGCCTTGCGTAGACTTGAAACCCGATCTGCCTTGTGGGGGGATCCTGGTGACTGTGAGACTGATTGCACAATGCCTCATAAAGTGGAGTGACCGTGCGCAGCTCTGCGTGCAAAATCTTTTGGACCATGATGTGGCCTGGCAGGGTCGGAGTCGCAAGCTCAGTTCTGCTAGATTCCGCTGGAATTCCTCATATGAAGTGAAAAAATGGTACACAAGAGTCCGACAAAAAAGGAAAACGTGCCAACAGATACCTGGTGTCCGCAGTGCACAGCAAAGAGCCTCAGCCTGCTACGTGGCCGTGAATTACGGCAAAGGCTTGAATTAATCGAGCATGCTCGGACGATAGGCTCCAAGTCTCAGCAGTCTCAGCGCTGCTCAAAAGCGATAGGCATAAAAAGATGAAAGTCATCAAAAAACTCTTTTTTTTGGCAGGTACGGGCCTCGTCGGCTGCGGCTGCAGCTCTCGGTCCCAACTAAACTAATCGAAACCAACAAACACAAGAAAACAGCGGTGAAACAGAGAAGCGAGTTACTTA
>BGNK01002778.1:80099-91727 GCA_003297005.1 Symbiodinium sp. clade A Y106
ACAGCCCCCGCATCTTGTTTCTTGCGAGTCGTGCACACCAAAGTCCAAGGGCAAAGTCCAAGGCGAGCCAAAGAGGCCCGACGGGCATGCGAACCCGAGGAGGCGTGGTGCCACCCTGCAGGGCAAACGCCGTAGCCAGACGGTGGAGACCCGTGCTGTCACCTGTTAGGAAATAAGAGTCTCGTGCCGCGCAGATAAGGCGAGACCACTTCCAGGGGCTCAGGCCATCCATGGTAGCCCACAATCCAGGGCAGGATGCCGGCGGTACAGACAAGTCGTAAACGCAAACCAGCGCCACGACGTCCTTACTGGAGCACCTTTCACAGAAACCGGCAGTAGCAAGGTGAAGGGGAGGCTTCCAAAGCACCGCTCGCACCGGCCCGCCCTAGAGATAAGGGCTGCCGCAACTATCGACGCTCACTAATGCCACCAAGCCCGGGAAGAGGAAGTGNGGCCCGCCCTAGAGATAAGGGCTGCCGCAACTATCGACGCTCACTAATGCCACCAAGCCCGGGAAGAGGAAGTGCCAGCTCGCCAGTCGGGCGGCGTCCAGCTGTCCAAGGCCATGCGGCAAGCGCCATCCGGATCTTCCATGTGTTCATCGTTGAGGAGGCAGAGCTTCGCAAAGCTTCGTTCTTTCAAATTTTTGATAGCTGCTCTTGGCTATAGAAAGGAGGTGGGCAAGCGTGAAGCTTATTGGCAAAGAGTTCCTGAGAAATGAAGTAAAGGTCGCCCTCGAGGCCTGGCGCTTAAACTCCGTTCGCAAGGAACTCCCGATGCTGTTGCTTCCAGACTTGTGGAGTGGAGCTCTCGCCGAGGCGGTGCACTAGTCGACTCGCCGTGCGAGGGCTAAGGTTGTCAATAGCCCGAAGATTGGCAGCAAACAGGACTGCATGACGCCTCCGCAGTTCGTACGTTCCCAGCTTGTGAAAACGCATTGGATAATAGAAGCCAAGATCACGTGGTCCAGTCAGCACAAGCGAACAGATTTTGCGGAGATCAAAGCCATTGCCTGTCGCGGTCCGGGCTTGAAGGCGTTGGGCTGGCAACCGCATCCTGGCAGGGTTAAGGTGTGCAAGATGACCAGTCCGAGGCTGCTAACACAAGAAGATCCTGCACATCTTGAATGTGGCCTTTATGACGAGCACACACAGAAGGCAGGCATCACGGCATCCAAATTCTCTTGCTCGCAAACAGGACCCGCTTCTTCTGAAACCAGAGGGTCTCTTTCTGTGTGAAGCACAACGACAAGCAAGGGTGGGCTTCGTTTCGACAAACTACTTTGTTGCTGACCAAGAAAAACCGGAATTTCATGGAGCATACGAAGAGCTTTGCTTTTTTTCTTTTTCGCTCCAGCTCTTGCAGCAATCTAATAATCCTTCGTGTGGTTGCGAAGCCACACTTGCTCTTGTTTTGGACGCGTTGCGTCAAACCGGAGCAGCGTTCCGGCGAATCGCCGCAACAAAACTCAGACCGCTTCTTAAAGTGCACAGCCAACCTCAAAACTCTTTCAAACGCTTTCAAAAACACTTGCAGATTCAGTTTTTCAATTTTCGATTGAAGTTTTTTCAAACATTTCTGCCAAAAATTCCGTTTGCGCTTCTCACTCGAATTCTCAACTTCAAAAAATTTATTACTTTTCTCTTTTTCTTGCCAATGCCACACGCGAAAAATGAGAAACGGCAATCATTTTTTTGAGAGTGAGAATTCAAAAAAAAGATTTTTTTTTGCTGGCACTTTCCTTGGCCATGAACTTGCCTTTCAATCGTCCATGCTTTGAGTGACACAAAAAAACGGTGAAACGGAGACTCAAAACTGGCTTGGAACGGTCCAAGCAGGCATTGGTGGAAGGATTCTGCAACAGACATGTTCAGATGTTCATGTGTGAAGGCTGTTCCGCTGTATAGGCACAAGCCTGAAGGGCCCTTCTTTTAGGCTGACTCGTCTCGAGCCACGGCAGAGCACGCTGAGTGCTTCAGAGAAAAGAGCAGTGCGCTCTTCAGAGACTGCAAGTGAAGTATCTGTTCTTATCAGTGTGACAACAGCGAGCCCAATCATCGCTACCGCGCGGCACCCGCTGCATTGGTAGCGGAGCATAGCTCCTGCTGACCTTTGGGTGGACCTCGAAGAGGCCTCTACCCTCCTGTGGAACAGAGGCTGGGCAGTGAACTCAAGAAAGACTGGTTNGCGGCACCCGCTGCATTGGTAGCGGAGCATAGCTCCTGCTGACCTTTGGGTGGACCTCGAAGAGGCCTCTACCCTCCTGTGGAACAGAGGCTGGGCAGTGAACTCAAGAAAGACTGGTTGGCCAACTGCAGAAGATCAAGATCTCCCTGCCAACGGGTCGCCCGCTGAGCCACAGCGGTTTTCTCCTTCTTTTACAAGTTTTGGTTGAGACTCTTTTTCCTTGACGTCATGACGGACAATCGTGATTCAGTATCAGTCCCTAGCTGGGACGGCGCTGCGAGAGGCTGGCGCCGCTACACCAGGGAAGTATCATGGTGGGTTCAAGCGACTCCCATTGGGAAACGACGATATTGTGCATCGAAACTGATAAGCAAGCTCACTGGCCCTGCTCGTCTGCTGGCCATGAGCTGGTCGGTTTCAAAGGGCACTTTCGACGACCCTGACGGCACCAGGCTGCTGTTGCAGCGGCTCTCAGCTTCACCTCTTGTTCGGAAGACTCTACCGAATGCAGCAGCGATATGTCAGCAGTA
Source organism: Symbiodinium sp. clade A Y106 (assembly GCA_003297005.1). NCBI lineage: Eukaryota > Dinophyceae > Suessiales > Symbiodiniaceae > Symbiodinium > Symbiodinium sp. clade A. The sequence goes on from BGNK01002778.1 coordinate 82,817, forward strand.
CTTCTCCTTTAAGAGAAGCCCTCAGGAGTCCATCGGGAACTTCTTGGTGAGGGAGACCTTGGTCCACGAGGAGTTTGTGGAAGCGATCATCAGGCTGCACGAGGAGAAGCTCGGGATTGCGCAAGATCAAAGAGACTTCGGGCTTCCAGATCCTGTTGAGGAGGAAGTCTGGGCACCTTGGTGGGACTGGATGCCTGAGGACGAGGACACGGTGACGGGCGAGACGGCCGAGGGGGACGCTGCGCCTACCATGGAGGCCACTTCACCTACGACTGCCGGAGCACCGGCGGCGAGGGCGACCACCGGGTCTTCACCCAGTCACCGCGGAGATGGACCAGCTGAGGTGGTCGAGGACAAGAAGCCCCTCGTGACGGACGTCGCCATCGACGAGCTCTCGGTGGCGGACAGCTTCATAATGGGCGTCTTGAGGGGGTGGCGCCTGCTTCAGGCGGCTGGCCTCACAGCCGAGGAGAAGCGGGACATCCTGTCAACGACGAAGAACAGCCTGGACTACGACACGGTAGCCTCTGCTCTCCAGAGCCTTTGGGATGAGCAACTACTTGGACTCCGTGGACATTCAGGCACAACGGGGTTCCACTTGAACCATGTGAGCCCGGAGGACCACCACGACGAGCACTATGGATCTCATCATGAAGATGGCGAGGACTGGAGCTGGAACCAACAAGATGAGGATGGTTGGTACGACGGCTACTACATGTATGAGGACCCCTCGTGGTGGGGCTGGGATGAAGCGAACTATGTGGAACCTCACAGCAATCCCATTGAAGCGGAACCCGACGACCCTGCTCTCAAGGAAGCCCAACAAGCAGAGCAGGTGGCGGAAGCANGAGGGGGTGGCGCCTGCTTCAGGCGGCTGGCCTCACAGCCGAGGAGAAGCGGGACATCCTGTCAACGACGAAGAACAGCCTGGACTACGACTCGGTAGCCTCTGCTCTCCAGAGCCTTTGGGATGAGCAGCTACTTGGACACCGTGGACATTCAGGCACAACGGGGTTCCACTTGAACCATGTGAGCCAGGAGGACCACCACGACGAGCACTATGGATCTCATCATGAAGATGGTGAGGACTGGAGCTGGAACCAACAAGATGAGGATGGTTGGTACGACGGCTACTACATGTATGAGGACCCTTCGTGGTGGGGCTGGGATGAAGCGAACTATGTGGAACCTCACAACAATCCCATTGAAGCGGAACCCGACGACCCTGCTCTCAAGGAAGCCCAACAAGCAGAACAGGTGGCGGAAGCATTGGCGCTGGAGGCACAGCGCACTTGGAGCCAGGCCCAGAAGGCCACCCAGGCCTTGCGGAAGGATAGGGGGTTCGGTGCAGTGACCGGACGACCTCAAACCAATGATGGTCGTTGCTTTGCATGCGGAGGCCCGCATCTTCTTCGAGACTGTCCTGACCAACGTTTCCGGCAAGGCATGAAGGGCAAGGGCAAAAAGGGCTACTGGAACGAGATGGACGACTACTATGCCAACTACACCGGGTTCAACAAGTCCAAGGGCAAGGGCAAGAGCAAGAAGGGGCATTGGATGGATGCCCAGGGGCTGTGGAAAGGAAAGGGCAAGGGACCCAAGGGGAAGTCCAAGGACGGCTACCGGACCGTCAATGCCTACTCCTCTGAGATGTTCCTTGGAGGTCTGGAGGTTGTCCACACCATGGATTTGGCAACCTCGTCGGCACCGACTACATCGTCCACGGAGCCGCAGCTCGGTATGCTAGACTGCGGAGCGACAGCTTCAGCAGCTCCTGAGGCTGTGGTCAAAGGCCTCATCAGCTCAGTGTTGTCGATTGACCGCGGAGCCCGCATCGACATCGATCAATATTCGCAGCCCTTCTTCAGGTTTGGTAATGGTAAGTGGGGAAAGGCCTTGTGTCGCGTTCACATCAGCAGCACTGCTTCAGGTCGCGAACGTCAATTCTCCTTGTACACCTTACCCAATCCTGCTGAGTATTTTCAGAGCAAGCTCGATAAGGCATCACTGGTTCATGTGTTGATCGGCATGGACTTCCTGGGACCCCAAGGCCAAGGCATGCTGATTGACTTCAATACAGGTCTTGCAATGTTTACCAAAACCAGCGAACCTCGACCTCCTGCACAACAACTACAGATGACCTCCAAGGGGCACTATGTTCTCAATCTGGCCACGTACTTAACAGGTGGTAGAGAAAGCCCAGGACACCCTCAAGTAGTAGTACGGAGGAAAGCTACAGACAACCCCGACGTAGACTACAGATTCCTCGAGTTAGGGACCGTGTACTTTGACATGTCTGCCAGTGACCATGTCATGCCGACCATGACTGCTGTATCCTCTGATGTTGTGTCTGAGTCGCTTGCAAACATGTATTGGCTGCTTGATCAGTCTCGACAATGTGTCTCCAATGTGGCCACAGCTACTTCAGCTCAGATGACAGGACCCAGTCCTACGACAACCCCCGCAACATCTCCTTCTCGATCCCCTCAAGGTCATGTCGAGCCAAGGCGCGCCGACCACCAACGAGGAAATCTTCGTGGCCGAGATCAAGCAGAAGACTCCCAAGGCAAAGGCCAAAGCCATGCCATTGGACTTCACCCGACGGGTGAAGGGGGACAACCGCGATCCCCGTGCATCCAGCGGTCAGTGGCCGTGCTACAACCGCCACGTCGCGGACTACCCGAAGGCCAATGCTCACGGTCGCTGGACCCACTGCTGCGTGTGCAACTTACGCCTGGGGTACATCCCCCGTCAGGGGAGCCACGGACAGACCGCGCAGAACCAGAACCCCGCAATGGTCAAGCGGATGTTGACCCAGCTGGAACCTCTCATGGGGAAGACGAAACCTACGGCATCCATATGTTTGGCCATGCAGCGGAAGATCGACGCGGAGGAGCAGCTGATGCACATGATCAACGAGCAAAAGACGAACCCGAACTTCACGACAACAGCAGCTCCTCAGACCGGGAGTCCGGGAGAGTCCTCCAACAGCAGCTGGCAGATGACGGGCGACACGGAGGACACCAACCTCGCCATGGCGTACGAGGCCGAAGGCTACCAGGCACAGCAGTGAAGACGCGAAGCTTTAACGTGCCCAATTTCATTGGACACAAGATCATGCAGCTGTCGGCGATGATGACAGCGGCAACGTCTCATCTACTTCTTGGACTACATCTTCAGGACCAGGATTGCGTCTGGGAGATTGCGTGTTCACCCCACAGCTGGCTGAGCGAGGCGTGTGGACAACACGGACTACCGTCACGGAGGATCAACTACCAGGAAGGGTTCGACCTCTACCACAAGGAGACTTGGCATCGACTACGCGAGCTCTATGGGACCAAACGGCCAAGGAAGTTATGGTTTTCACTACCGTGCACAAAGTGGTGTCCGTGGACTTCTGTGAACTACAACACCCCGGAGAGGCGAGAAGTGCTCGAGACAGCACGCAGGAAGGAGAGGAGGCTTCTGTGGGAAGCAACCTCCTTCATCAAGTACGTCCTGGAGATGGATGAGGAGACGAAGATCTACTTCGAGTGGCCACACCCATGTGTGGGGTGGAAGCAACAGCCAATGGTCAACCTCGAGAAGTATATGGACTACATTGGTGATGCTTGGTTGACATGCCGCATCGATGGCTGCAACTACGGGATGAAGGACGAAAAGAGCGGATCCTTCATCCATAAGAAGTGGATGATTAAGACCAATGATGAGAACTTCCACAAGAACTTCCGCGCCAAGGTATGCCCCGGCAACCATCAACACATTCTGATCGAGGGCAGCCTTACTTCGCAGACCGCCTACTACCCTTGGAGGATGGTACAAGCAATTGCTCGACATTGGCGTGATCAGATTACACCTCCTCGACATGTACGTCTTCTACATCAACAGACGATAGAAGAAGAACAACTCGACGACAAGGGCAGCCTCGAACAACACCTGAGGCACTGCGAGCTAGAACCGGCCAACGAGATTGAAGTGCAAGATGTACGTGATGAACTACCAGGTGAAGTAACGTTGGCGACACTCTCTGTTTCACAATCCGCAGAGCAATTTGCTCAGGCAGCGATCAACGCCAAGGACTACAAATTCGAGACCTTGGAAAAGCTGCTCATGACGATGAGACCTCAGAGTTTCATTAATTCAAATGTGCATCATCGGGGCACTCAAGCTGGTGTCAACAGCCTACTCTTTGGAGCCTACTCACATGGAACATTTCGAGGAATAACACGTCGGACTATGAGATTTCCCATGACTGTTCGCTACATCAATCTGTTCCTCCAACAACACATTCCAGGAGGAACTTGGTCAAGCTTTGTGGTTAACTTTGATTGCCAGACGCGACTGCATTGCGATCACCACAATGCCAGGGGCACCTACAATCATCTTCTCGGCACCGGGTCCTACACCGGTGGTGGACTCTGGCTACAAGGCGTTCCTCCTGATGGACAATCCGCTGTTATGCGAAGGACTGACCAGGGACATACTACGAAGGGCTATGTGTTGCCCACCAGACACCGTGTGGTTACCTTCGATCCCTTCGTTCTGCACGCCACGCAGGCATGGACAGGAATCCGGAACAGTGTGTCGGCCTACACCACCAGGCTGGCATGGGAGCTGTCGGAGGGAGAGAAGAAGATCATGACGAAGATGGGTTTCAACATCGGGAGACGAACGAATGTATCCTTTTGCTGTGAATGAACATCAAGAATCTCCTGGTGAAGTTCCACAAGAACCTCAAGAACCTCAAGAATCTCCTGGTGAAGTTCCGCAAGAACCTCAAGAACCTCAAGAATCTCCTGGTGAAGTTCCGCAAGAACCTCAAGAACCTCAAGAATCTCCTGGTGGTCCCATGGTAGATAGTATCAGGGAGGAGTCAGAAGAGTTACGCTCTGTCCCACAACATGAACGACAAGCATGGGAAGCTCGTATAGCCAGATTCCACAAGGCAGCTGGTCACCCAACAAATAAGAATTTGGCGAGGATCATTGCCGACGCAGGTCATCCTAGGTGGAAGTCAGAACTGGCACTTCGTCACAAGTGTCCCGCATGCGAAAGCCTACGAAAGGGAGGCGATAGCTCAGGGCAAGTGCCACCCGTGTCCACGCATCAGCAATACGCGGCTTGGCAGGCAGTGGCAGTCGACTCTGGTGAGTGGATACCTCCCAAGAGCAAGGTGAAGGTGAAGTTTCTTGTCTTCATGGACGTTGCCACGAAGCTTCGAGTGATCCANCCCTTGTTCACCTATGGCTTTTTGGAGATGAGAGCTGAATCCGGCCAAGATCTGATTCGGTCGTTTTCGGAGAGATGGCTGGGACTGTTTCCAAAACCCAAGTACGTGCTGCTGGACTCAGCCAAGAGCTTTACGTCGGAACGGGTCCATGACTTCTTCAGCGAGATCAATGTGGTCACGCATTATGTGGCGGAAAAGGAGAGCTGGGCGCACGGAGTGATTGAAGCCTCCATGGCGGATATCAAACACACCGCCTCTCCCATTCACCTGGAAGACCTATCTCAAGATCCGGTAGTAACTCTCCAGCTCACCGCCTCGGCCCTCAATGCGACGGAGACTACAGCTGGCTTCTCTGCCAACCAATGGGCATTTGGCTCAGAGTACTGCGTGACGGATGAGGATGTGCGTACCTACGAGACAGTGGANCTCACCGCCTCGGCCCTCAATGCGACGGAGACTACAGCTGGCTTCTCTGCCAACCAATGGGCATTTGGCTCAGAGTACTGCGTGACGGATGAGGATGTGCGTACCTACGAGACAGTGGAACCGCGCATTGAGTTCACCAAACTGGTGACGGCACGAGTAAGGGCTGAAGAAGTGGCACGGGCCAGTCGTGGAAAAAGGGTNCTTTCTCGATTGGCAAACACGACTGTTCGGCAACCTCTACGAACCTATCAGCCCATGGACCTGGTCAAGGTTTGGCGACGTGTGTGGCCGCAAGAGCAACACAAGGGACCTCGTGGAGGTTTCAAGAAGTCCGGACGGCCGCACTGGGTTGGGCCTGGAAGAGTTGTGTTTCATGAAGTATTGCCTCACCAGGATGCTGGAGATGATCGACGTCACATTGTGTGGGTGCTCGTGGGCAGTCAACTACTACGATGTTCCGTGCATTCTGTTCGCCCCGCCACGGAGACGGAGAAGTTTGAGTTTGAAACAAGCAAGGTGGAAGATCCTACTAAGTGGAAGACGCTGGCGGATATCCTACCTCATCGAGAATATCATGATCTCACAGATCAAGTACCCCAAGAAAGAGAATGTGAACTTCCTCCACTACCTCCGAGCCCAGATCCCACAACAACGATGGTGCCACGTCGACGAGTGATTCGCAAGACAACCTTCCAGCCAGGTGACTACGTGGTACCACAGTCTGTTCAAGATCGACTACGGCATGAGGATATGGAGGAAGATNCCACAACAACGATGGTGCCACGTCGACGAGTGATTCGCAAGACAACCTTCCAGCCAGGTGACTACGTGGTACCACAGTCTGTTCAAGATCGACTACGGCATGAGGATATGGAGGAAGATGAACCTGATAATGAGCCAGGACAACCCTCCTCCGGAACAACCTCTACCACAAGAGCAGCCGCCACCAATGAGGTGAACGAGTATGAACCCGACACGAAGCGACTTCGCAGCGATACATCCTCACAGCAACTCACCTGGGTGGAGGCGCTGTACGCCGAAGATGATGAACAGCAACAACAGNAGCGATACATCCTCACAGCAACTCACCTGGGTGGAGGCGCTGTACGCCGAAGATGATGAACAGCAACAACAGATGGACGTGCACACCGCCATACAGGAAGCTCCCGCCTTTGAAGAATTCCTCAAGGTTGAGTTTGATTTGGGACAGTCGCTCTCAAACCGTCAGAGAAAACAGCTTGAAAGGAACCCCATCCTCTACATGACCAAAAAGATGCGAGACTGCGAGGTCACTCTTTCAAAGCTGAGCGAGGCCGAAAGACGCCTGTTCACCAGAGCCAAATCCAAGGAGGTGGACTCTTTCATTAAGAATGAAGCAGTCAGAGCCTGTCTGGACCAGCGTGAGATCAAGGAGGCGTATACCTCCGGCCGCATTATCCGCGCGAGATGGGTGCTCACGTGGAAGTTGGTTCCTACCGAGGAACAAGCCGAAGCCAAGAAGGATGCCACCGAGAACCCGAACACCATGCACTCCANCTTCTGGGATACCAGCATCCCAGCTTGCTGGATTCTTCTTTCAAGACGGCATCACCAGTACAGTCGTTGATGGGACGCAATCTTCTTTACCTCATGAGTGCCCAACACCAGTGGCCTCTTGAGGGCCTGGATTTGGCGACGGCATTTCTACAGACGCAGCCCACTGAAGCGGACAAGGACCTGTGGACTACAGGAGTGGAAGAACTCAGAGCTGCTTTGGGCATTGATGGCACCGGGCTGATGCGCATCCTCAAGAATGTGTACGGCAGCACGACGGCTCCTCGAGGACTCTGGTTAGATCTTCACAAGACACTGACAAAACTGGGAGGACAACCGGTTCTTGGAGAACGTTGCCTGTGGATTTGGAAATCCGCACATGAGCTGGATGGCAAGCTACCTCGTGTCATTGGAGCCATGGGGGGTCATGTAGATGACTTTCACAGGCTCGGTGACAATAACTCGGAGGAATGGAGAGCCATCAAAGCCAAGGTGGATGCAGCGTACAAGTGGGGAACCGCGAAAACAGGCTCATATCGTCATGCTGGAACGGATGTGGTGACCACGAAGGACAACGACGGCAACCTGCAGATTACCGTCGACCAGGACTACTACGTAGATGGCCTCCAGGACATCGACATCGAGGCCGAAAGACTCCGTGCAAAGGGACAAATGTCCAAGGCGGAGTTCGAAGCGTGTCGAACCTCACTAGGAGTACTACAGTGGCTGGCCATTCAGACACAGCCGCAACTGTGCTCGAGGTACAACCTCCTCCTGACCGAACTCGTCACCTACAACGACCTCGAGACCGCCCGGGAAATCCAGGCAATGATCGGAGAGGTACGCCAAGAAGCCTTTCGGCTCCACTTCAGGAAGCTCCAGGATGTGAAACATTGGACAGACATGGTGTTTGTCTCAATGGGAGACCAGGCACATGGGAATCGACCCAAAGGAGAGTCGACGGGAGGATTGGTCACACTGGCTGCAGGACCGTCCTGCATCAATGGGGCCATCTGCCCGATGGTGCTGCTTTCGTGGAGATCTTGGAAACTCAAGCGGAAGGCGATTGGATCAAACGACGCCGAGATCCAGTCAGTCTTGGAGGCAGAAGACAACAATTTTCGCATGCGACTTTTATGGAGTGAACTGCATGGGGCGTCGGGAGTCCATGGTCGTGAATTACGACAAGATCTAGTGGAGCAGATCGAGAACCAAACCCTCGTCATCAAGGGCATTGTCTGTACAGACTCTCGCGGAGGCTACGACGCTATCGAAGTGAATGAGTCACCCCTCTTGGGGCTCTCAAATATGAGAGCCGCCCTTCAGGCGTTCCAATTGAGGGACAACCTTCGAAGAGCCGGGTGTCTACTCCGCTGGCTTGCCAGTGACTACGACCTGGCTGATGCTCTGACGAAGAAGCGACCAGAGAGTCGCTTGGGACTTCTCAAGTTCTTGCGAACGGGACTCTGGAGCATCAAGTTTGACCCTTCGTTCACATCATCAAAGAAGAGTAAACGTATGGGAAAGTCTGCTATCTCCGATGTGGACAAGTTCCTACGCTACCTGGTGAACATCTGACTTCCTTTGCTGGGTGGTGCAACAGACATGTTCAGATGTTCATATGTGAAGGCTGTTCCGCTGTATAGGCACAAGCCTGAAGGGCCCTTCTTTTAGGCTGACTCGTCTGGAGCCACGGCAGAGCACGCTGAGTGCTTCCGAGAA